>PVJH01023997.1:0-33842 GCA_004026705.1 Nesogale talazaci
ATTCCAATTGTTCACAGTTGTAAGGTCTTCATTAATGTGCTACAGCTTACCTCTAGGTTCTGGCATTCACTGGGATGGCTACACAGAATCTCACTGACCGTATTTATAATGAAAAGGTTTATTAAGGATATTAACAGATTTTAATGCCAATGTGAAATGCTCAGGACATATTACAAAATTTTGGTTATGCTAATAAAGGCCCAAAGAGCACACCACTCCATTGTCAGCCTCAGGTCTACAGCATTCAAATCCACTACCTTGGGTAAACAAATCTAATTTCCTGAACGAAGTGGCCAGTGATACCCACTCCAAAATCCAGGCCCCTGCACAAAAGCACTAAGCTTTTACTTGCTTCATGCACTAGGAAGTCCAGCAGTCGGTTTTATGCTCTGGCTTCCTGTTGTCATGCTGCAGCTTTGATTTATACTGTTGTCTTGATCCAGGGGAGCCACTGCACAGAGATCTTGGGTCCAAAGGATGTGCCCTCCTTCAGGCTCTTGCTGGTAAGGAGATCCCTTCTGCTCCTTCTTTTATACACAGGAGGGTGGCACTGCAGGAAATCTGGTTCACAGGTACTCACAGGTGAATTCCATCCATACCTGTCCCCACCTTCTTACTAGACCCAGGCTGGGAAAGGTAGTTTGGTGGGAGTTAGTGGCTTTGGCTAGCAAAGCCACCTTAAGTTCACTGTCCCTGCAACAGTGAATATGGCCTTCTAAGGGCATTTGTTAAAATGTGGAAGGAAATCATACTGAAAGGTAAATAGGAGGATGAGTAACATCTGCTCTGAATCAGGAGAGGCAGAGGTGAGACATGCTCCCCATGGCACACGGCCTGGCCAAACAAGAGTCTCACCATTTGTGTTATGTCATATTAAGAAAACAGTGACTAAGAAAGAGGTGAAACTCAAGCAATGTCCAAGTGCAGATTTCAGGGAAGATAAAGGTAGGTGTTACTAATGTGGATTTGTATATTATGCTCACTCTAATCATTTATCCCTGAATGGCTTAGTACAAGGATGTGGGAGAAAAGACTATATGGAGAGACTGATTGTTTAAACAGAAAATTAAAGATAAAAATGCCAAATATTATTAATATAAGGAGCCCAGGTTGTGTAACAGGTAGGTACTCAGATGTTAAATGAAAAGTTGGAAGTTCTAATCCACCAAATGGCTCCATGGGAGAAAATCCTTATGATCTGCTTATGTAGAAGTTATATCTCATAAAACCCTCTGGAAACATCTACCCTGTCACATGGGACCCCATGAGTTAAAGGAGTCAAGCACCCCTAAGAGCAACAGTCTCCCATGCATTCTGTCATCCACAGTTTGGAGGCAAGAATACACCAAGTCCTGTTGAAAATTGTTGCTGATCACCCTATGTGGTTTGTAGTTCAGAAAGTTTTCCCTATTGAACAGAAAACAAATCTAGGATTTAAACATCATGATGTAAATTGTCAGTGTAATAAAGCTAATATAATTGTCTGGACTTCCAGCCCAAGGCCTTTTGAAACATTACTGTCTTTTAAAGGTGAAATAGGTCTCAAGGAACAATTTGAGATATGACAATGGCAAAATTCATAACTTTGAAATGGAAACCATCCAAATATTTATCAATAGAGGATATATTAAGAAATGTTATTGAATTCATAAAATAGAGTACTATGCATCAAAGAAAAGGCACAAAGTATGATTACATACTACTCCAGAGAGTCTGGAAGCAAGAGAGCATAGACGGCATAATTCAGTTTGTATAGGGTTAATGAGCAACCACAACTAATCCATGGTAATAAAAGTCAGACAGCATGTGTACCTTAAGGAAGTCATACTTACTATGTGAGGACATCAGAAGTCCTGCAATACCCTAGAAATGTATTCTGTCTTAGTCTGAGAGTGGTTGCAGATGTAGCTATGTAATAAAATACCTACATAAGGCTCATTGAATGTGTGTTTAAGATTGATACACTCTCTGTGTGTTTTATCTCACTGTAAAAATAATAATGAATGATGAGTGGTGAAGAACAGCTAAAGTAGACTTCACGTTATTTCAAGCTAATAGCTCTCAGGATTTTGAGTCCCAGGCCTTTTGAATTAGAACAGCCTTCCAGAGTCAGAATGGGTTTGGTGGAACAATTTGAGGTGTTAAAATGCTGACTGTCTTTAAAGATGTTTCAGAGAAAACTGGTTACAATATCTTAATGTATCTTTCAGAGTGTTTCCTCATGCCTGTTACCTTGACTTAACTGGTACCTGTACTATCTCACACCAGGACAATAAGTATCAACTAGTCTCTCTGCTCCTCAATCCACCCACCCAATGCCACCATTTATCTTTCCCAAATATTAATAGCAGATAATAATAACTGTTCCATGTAAACTTCTACAATGGTTCTGTGTTTTCTACAAAGTAAACTCCACCATTGATCGTGGTTTATGAAGTGCTTTGCTTTATCCAGTCTAACTATGCCGGAATTACCTGCATGTCATCTAGCACCTCCCATCCTGTTTTCTTCCCCTTTCCTCTTACACGGACTTTTTGAACATTCACTGAAGCAAAAAAAGGACCAGATAGGGTCTTAGCAGAGAACTACAGATGAGAGAGCAGGCACATGTGTTTACAAAGTCCAGGAGATTCTTTACAGAATGGAGGAAGACACGGAAAGCTAAGTAGAAATACATCAGGCAGAAATGGGTGAGGAGAGTTAGGGCAGTCCCGTGGAGAAAATCTCATGAGCAAACATATGTAGGCATGAAAGAGCATGAGCTGTCTAAGAAAGGAAAAATAAGAAATGTAGGAAGATTGCATCTTGTGGTTGAAGGGTGGGGATGAGGCGTGGCAAGGCTAATTCTGAAAAGTAGGGAGCTGGTGAGATCCTCAAGGGCCTGGTTTGCAATGCTAAAGAGTTTGGATTTCATCCTACAGGTTGCAGGAGCTCCCAGACACACCCTATGCTTCAGCAATGCCAAACTCCACAGGACTCCACAACCACTCTGGGCCCTTTCACAACTCTCTGCCATTGTTCTTGTTGCTGCAGCTCCAAATGCCAGCTCCACCTGGCAAAATGGTATTCATTGTTTAAAGCGGTATGCCCGACAGCCCAGAATTGATTTCACTGAGTTCTGCTTGGGTTCTACGGCAATATTTTGGGAACAGATCTATGAATTTTGATATTCTCTCGATTGTAGAATTGTTGCTAAGTCTTGTTTGCCCTGTTTCTAAAGGGTATTGCTTGTGTGGAGACCATTGAGGCGCACCTCTAACAAGGTGAAGGACCCTACTATATGATTTTTTTTCTCAGCACACAGATTGATTAAGTGTGGGAGAGGATATTGCTTGTGTGGAGACCATTGAGGCGCACCTCTAACAAGATGAAGGACCCTACTATATGATGTTTTTCTCCGCACACAGATTGATTAAGTGTGGCGAGAGGATACCTGACACACACACCCATCTCCTTTTAAACCACCCAGCATTCCTTTATCCTGCTCACACGGCTGTCCCTTGATGCATTTACAAGGTTAATAAGCATGGTGAAGCATTCAGGAATTCACATTGTTCTCAAGGCCCTCCTTAATTTTTATGATCCACATAGTCAAATACCTTGGCATAGTCAGTAACATGCTCTACTTGCAGGGAAACTGGAATATATCACGAAAAATACATATATATATAATACATATATCATATATTATATGTATATATATCAGGATTAGAGGAAGGCTTATTAACAACCTGCACTATGCACACAATGACACAACGTTGCTCCCTGAAAATGAGGAGGACTTGAGACAGTAGCTGAGAAACATCAAGGTCTGCAGCCTTCCATGTGGATTCTGACTCAATGGAAAGAGAACCTATACCCGTACAACTGGACCAATAGGTAACATCATGACACATGGAAAAAAAATTGACGTCCAGGGTTTGATTTCGCTCGGATCCTCAACCACTGCTTATGGAAGCCACAGTTAAGAGGCCGATCGACTCAATGCATTGAGAAAATCTGTTACAAGAGTTCTCTTTAAAGTGTTGACAAACAAAGATGCTGCTTTCAGAACTGAGGTGTGCCCTGATCCAAGTCATGGGACTTTCCATTGCCTCCTGTGGAAGTTGAGCATGTGAAAGTTGAGCATTGAGTAAAGAAGACCAACCAAAGGAAAACCAATACATTGGAATGATGGTGCTAGTTAAAAATATGGGCTGACAAACACACAAATAAATCTGCCTTGGAAGAAGGAGACCCAGAATTCTACTTAGGAGCAATGATGGTTAGACTTGTCTCAGACAATTTGACATGTGATCAGCAGAGGCAAGTCCATGGAGCAGGACCCCATGCTTGGTGAATTAGACGGGCGATGGAAAAGAGGAAGACTCTAGATGCGATGAATTGACACAGGGACTGCAACCAGGAGTTCAAACATCAGAACAATTGTGATGATGGTACAGGAGCCCGCAGTGTTCTCTTCTGTTGCATGTTGCCTTGCTATGGGTGGAAACCAAGTCAAGGGCACATACCAACATCTTCTTTTTAAGGACTAACTTTCATTGTTATTTCACTCTTCTTATTTTCTCAATCTCTCGATGCACTCATTTGTTTTCATATAGAATCTCTATGATTCTGAGAGCCATCTAAAGTGTTTGGGAAACAACATGAGCTAAAAATGATTAAATGAATAAAACCCAAACAAAATACCATTTTTGACTTCAGGTTATTGCTTCCTTTTGTCCTGCTGGCCCAGAGCCTCCCAAGGATATTCAATACTTTCTCTGGCTTTTCCAGAATCCTTGTTCATGTCTTAATATAATCTTTGTATATTGTATTTATTGGTGCCCTGAGGGGGGGGGCGGTTACAGGCGGTTTAAACTGGTCTTGTAACCAAAAGAAGGAACAAATATGCCTTAGAAAAAGTACAGTGAGGACATCCTTACTTAAAAGAAAGGATCCTAAAACTTTGTTGCACATATTTTGGAAATGTTATTAGGAGAGACTAGTCATCTTTGGTAGAGCATCAGTGAAGAAGACCCTCAAGAAGGCGGATGGAAGACAGTGGCTGCAGCAATGAGCTAGCACAAGACAATGACAGAGAGGAGGGTGCAGAACAGAACGTCTTGTTCTTTACAACTTGGTATCTTTATGAGTTAGAACCATTTGATGGTATCTAAAAGCAAGCAGAACCTAAGTTGTGTGTGTGGTGGGGGGAGGGGGTAGTTTGAACCTGCCCAGTGGTATTGGAAATGAAAGAGCTGGTAATCTGTTTCCATTAAAACAAGAGCCAAGAAAAGCCTATGGGTCAATTCTGTACTGTCACATGCGAGATCTTCTTATGTCAGAATCCACTAAGTGACAGGGGTTTTCATTTTGATTGCTTTCTAGTTATGTTTCGTGCCAATATTTGTTTGTGGGTTAGTTGGTTGGTTTTTTTAAATTTCATCATTTTATATCCTCCTTTAAGTCAGTGACGAAATCTTTTTTAATGGCCTTGCCATTCTTCCCTGTAGGGATAGGATACATTGATTGCTTGGTCTGTGAATGAGGGAATGCATAAACAAAAGCAAAATAAAGGAAACTTGGGTTCCTTATATCCGTTAGGAAAGTAAGAATCAGAATCAAAGAAAACAAAGCTATCAGGGAAAAGGAACCCTCTCTGATGGAGAACTTTGTAGAAAGTCATGTGCATCTTGGCCCTGATCCTTAAGGAAACAGGAAAAGACTCTCAAGTCCAAAGAGTAGGCTTAGGCTCAAAGTGTCCTTCAGATAATACTTGTGATCCTGACATGGATTCTGGAAAGCTAAAAAGAGGGCAAGAAGGTAAAATGTGCCAGAGCAGGAGACACATAGGGCTAGATGTGACACAGCTGGCCAGGGCTGGGGCATCTTTCAAGAAGCATGTATTGAGCTCCTACTGAATTTGTGTGTGGGAGGCTGTCCCTTGATGCTATGAAATCAGAGAGAAACAACAATCTTGAAAGAACCTGGACTTTATTCTTCTCATGAAGGGCATGCCAGGCTTGTTTAAAACAACAACCAAAAAGCACCTACAGGATTTGGAAATGGACTTATAAAACTTTGTGAAAATATTGATTGAGCAGTTTTGCTACACAGTCAAGATGACTCACATGAAAGTCTTCCGTGTTACTTGAGTGGTGCCTTCCCACATAGCTGGCGGAGCTTTCATGGGCAGAATCTCTCTTGGGAGCCACAGTGGCACTTTGGGGGCAGGGTAGGTCTTCTTCCCCCCTGTTTAGTAGACAAGGGGATTGAATTTCAGAGAGGCCCAGGTCCCTGCCTCAGTGCACTCAACAAGGATTAGTGGTTTGGGAGAGCCCAAGGGAGATTTTCTGACTCACTGTCTACAGTATAATATCTAGTTACTTGTGCTGCCTCAGCAAGCTTCAGACAATGCCTGCTATCAGCTCAGCAACATGGGTGTTTCAGAGCCATGGTTCACATTTGGTGACTTCCTGGAGCTGCCTGGGTAAAGTCCAAGTTCACTTGGGAAGCATCTGAAGCCCATCCCAAGCTGGTTCCACCAGCCTGGGGAGTGACAGTCCCCACAGCTTTTCTAGTGGACCTCTGCTGCTTCCTTCTGGGTTTGAACCCACACTGTTGTTACTGTTCATAGAAACTCAGTCAGCCTCATCCAACACCCCACACTGATTTTTAAAATAATCTATGTGAATGTGGTCTAGATTGTTTTAACTATCTTCACAGAGCTCTTATACCTGTACATAAAATTTGTATGTCTTACTCATTGTCTTCTTAATTATTTAGCCTAAAGACAAACTTGAAACCACAGAAAGAGGCATCATGTTTATCTTCTTCTTCTCTGATCTTGTAAGAATCCCAGGGAGTAAAGCCCAAATTGAGGAGCTGGGAATTGTATTGTACTGTGAGTTCAATCAGATGTAGAATTTGATCTTATTTTATTGTATTTATTTTTTAATCATTTTATTCGGGGTTTCTCTTATCACAACTCTTATCACAATCCATACACTCATCCATTGTATGTTAAGCACATGTGTGCATTTGTTGGGAATTGGGTCTTTTTCTGGGGCTCACTTTGTGCAACCCAAGCACATGCCCTGGACATATTATCTATTCACAATTTGAATCAATAAGTGAATGTATAGGTTAGTAGAATCACTTAAAAAAAACACCCAAAACCCAAACAGAACATGTTTGCAATCATTCCTTTTCTCTATTAAGTTTTTTTTTAATAATTAAACTTTTGATCTCTTTACCTCCTATGCTGTACTATATCCCTTATTTACATAGATATGAAAATCTCAAACAGGATGTTAAATGAAGATTACACTTATTTACCATCCTTGGCAAAGGTGCAAAGGAAAGCTTCTAAGCCTAGCTTATTCCATTAATTCTCTTCTCTGGATCTTCAAGAGACATTTGTCCCCTTTTATTTGTTAACATGTATACCAGAAAACGCATTCATTCTCAAATATCTGGGGACAATATTTACTATGTGTGTTAGTCTGGGTAGACTAGAGGAACAAATTCATAGACATGCATATGGATATAAGGGAAAGGTTTATATACAAGAGGAATGCAACATTGAGAAAGCATCCCAGCTCTGTCCAGTTCAAAGTCATAAGTCCAATATTAGCCCATATGTCTGATATCAGTCTATAAAGTCTCCTTCCGACTCATGAAGTCATAGGCCAGTGGGTACAGAGTCCCAGCACCAACAGGGGTCTCCCCATGGCTCCTCGCTTCCAGGGTTCAGAGTCCATCAACAGCATCCAGTGGTGGTAGAAGCAACTCAGCGCTGGCAGGGGTCTCCATGTGACTTCTCCACCTTAGAGGTCTGGTTCCATTAGGCTGAGGCCGTGTGGCTTCTCTTCTGGCTCCTCTATCTCCTCGGGTGCTGCCATCTTTTCTTGTCTGCAGTTCGTTGTCTCTGAGACTAGCTCCCAACAAATGGGGAGATAGCTTCTCATCTTCCTGAGGGAAATATCATGAGATTTCCCAGACGTATCAGGTCGAAAGCCATGCCCACATGGAGGTCTCATTGGTTACTCAATGGCTATCTCCAGATTAACAGGCTAGACTCCATCCCCATATCTCAATCATGAAATCAACATAAGCACATGACTGCCACATTATGCATTGATTGTACCTATTCTAAATTATGCCTTTGCTAGCATTAAAACATCTACCATTGTGAAATAAACCAATAAATGGGTTACAACAAAGGTGACTATGAAGTCGATCACCATTGACTTTTGTTTTGGCAAATAGAGAAGGGGAGAAATATCTTCTTATACAGAAACCAAAACTCCTTTCTCATAAATAAATTTGAATATATTTGCTGAGGAAAGAATGAAGGTATATCAAGCAAGATTGGGAAGAGAGAGAAGCAATGGGAGAAATTTGGGGAGGCAAGCGCAACTATTGTAAGGAATTCAGAAGTATCTTCCAGAGAATTCCAATTGAGAGTATTTTTCATACCCATAATTTTTTGAGAAAAAAAATTTAACCAAAGTTTTTCTCATTCAGTACCATTCACTCACACACACACCCCCCCACACACACACTATAAAATATCACCCTAAAGAATGTAGCAGACACTGAGCACTGAGTGTACTCAGCTAGCACTGCCTTCTTAAGTTGTCAGTGACAACTTGCAGCCAAGGCAAATGAGCAGGCTCGTCCTGTGGGACAATTTTATTGATTGATTGATTGATTGATGACTGATTGATCATAGTGGTGGCAGAATGTTTAGCGCTGAATCAAGATGAGACAAAATAAACATATGATATAATAAAGCTTGTGGATATATATTTTTAATCTGAGAGTATTTTCTCTTTTAAATGACTACATAAAGACAGACAGTGTAATTACAAATTAAGTAATTTGGAAATGAGAATATATGATATATTCCAAGGTTCACCAAATATATATTACACATATATAATATACACATATATATATAAATATTTCCCCAAAGTTCATAAGACCCTGTGCAGAGCAATCCAGAGCATTAGGTTTAGGAGTTTTTGTTTCTTTTTAAAAAATTATTCTCGTCCCCAGTCAACACGCATATGCTCCCTTCTCTGCCACCGAGGTGCAGCGTACAATGATTTTTGCACGATGTATTGCAGGGTTACATGGTTGGGATTCCTTAATCATAGCAACATCAGATGTCCTTACTAAATCATCCCTGATCTCATGAGCTTGTAACGGGCAGACTGAGATCACCCCTGTGTAATTTACTTTGTTTTTAACTTAAGAAGTCCCGGTGCATGCTTTACCCTCGCATCTTCTGTTCAGAACGTCTTGTTCCCTTAGCTTTTCACACAATATTTGGGAGCTCACTCAATCCGCTTAGACCCAGTAAGTCTAAAGTACTGCACAAGCAGAGAATACCACCGCCAAGTACAGAAAGGCCCATCATGTCAGCAAAGCAACGTGCTCAGGAAGGGATGCCTTTGTAGCTCCTCTGAAATGTATTATTTGATTTTGACATCGGATGGGTACACGAACAGAATGTTAGACATCTGCTTTGCGGGGGGGGGGAGGGGGGAGTGTAGCGAAGTCCAGCAGTAATACTCATCTTTTAAGCATCACTAGGTACTACACTAATACCCATGTGTTGTTGATCCTAAGGAATGTCAGGAAAATCTCATGATGACACTGTAATTCTCTCTTGCTTCTGAGAGCAGGAGGGTGGGGGCGACAGAAGTGTATTGATCTAAATTCCAGCAGGACTAGGTGAGCACATGAGAAACTGACCCAGTGTGGTTTCTCCCACGTTATATTTTCCTCAGATCTTTGTTCCTGGAAAATCATTTCGTCTCCCTTTATTCACCTCTCTCAAATTGCTCTTTCAAAGCTGGTTGGCAGAAATGCATCCATTTTTGTCGTTAATGCCATTATAGTATTTAGGGGGAACAGTGTTTCCATTTCCTTTGAAATGCGTCAAAAATCATGTGGATTGATGTACAGAGAAAGGAGTGGATAGATGGAGGGGGCATATTGCAGTACCTGTAGGGAAATGCAGCTAGTAAAATAAAGGTGGAAATATGCAGGGTTCACTGTGAAATTCTCTCAACTTTGCTGTGCATTTGAAAAATTGTTTTTATAATAAAATGTTGGCAGAGGGAGGGGCGGGTGTCTGCTCTCCTATTTTATTTGACAAACTCACTCCTGTTCATGCTGCAAGGTTTACTCTCCACTGATGTGCAAATGGACAAGGCCTCCTGTTGCAAGGGTGTAATTAGGGCGCCAGTTCAGAAATGTGGCAGCCGGCACTAAAGGGAAGCCTTTTCTATGTTGTGCTGTGCTCATCAAAAGATTAGATGAAATGCGCTCTTTTGTCATGATGTTTTTGCAATGTCACCTGGCAAAATTCAAATGCAGCTAGATGCCCTAAACCATCAGCAGGGATCACTCTTGCCATAAGAAGAAAGGAGGCAGGATGGGAGTGTTTTGTTACATTCCATAGATATCCTCAAGAACAAAACCGTGCATAGACACATGCAGACAAATTACCACACAATCTTCATAACCAAGAAGGAACAGAAGATCATCAAGAGCAGAATATAAAGTGGAAGGTGGATACCATCTTATCTGGATGCATGCAGATGATCTGTTTAAAGAGATGGTGACGTTCTTATAGCCCGCAACGTGATGTAGAATAAGAAACATCTTTTGATCCATGAAAATACACCACCTTCACTAAAGCAAGAAACATTCTCCTCTTCCTGAATCTCCTTTGTGGAAGAGCAGGTAGTATCCAGTCTGAGTTGCCAGTCATTTAGGGAAAGGAAAAAAAAAACTCTACTTGTAACTCCAGGGCCAATTATTGGTAATAGTAGAACACATCGTCTTCTCCAGTTACCTTTTTGAAAGGGATATGCTATCCTCTGGCTATCTGAAAATGGTTATTGTTATCAAATACAGTGTCTAGACAAGCAATTGACCTTCTTCTTATCATGGCCTACAGTTGCCATCGCCATTTCTCTAGCTTGACCTTGGGCATGAACGGTAGATATAAAACCACATCGCTTTATTTTATATATAATAGAGAAAAGTATAGCCCAGAAAATTGCTTGTTCCTCATTTATCATTAAAACTTATCTGACATTGATTTATTATACCCCTTAAACTTAGAATATTTCTATTTTCCTTTTCTCCGAATGGAAATACTTAAAAAAAAAAAAAAAAAAAAAACCTTGGACAAAGGTTCTAGAAACAGCCTTCAAGATATAAGGGCAAAATGAAAATGAAATTCAAGCTTGGTCAGGTCTATGATTATATGTTAATAATCCATAGACATTTGCTTAATAGGCTACATTTTGGCCAGACTTTTTTGTTCTCTGATAAAAATTGTCAGCCAAAAATGCCAGAATTATTTTAGGATTTAGACAATGAAACTTTTAAAAGTACCTAACAGTCTGTATAATCTAGTAATGTTTTAATAGTAATAGTTCTGTATAATCTAGTAATCTAGGTATGCTTTTGAAGGTGATTCTTTTATTTTTTTATAAGGTATTTTATGAAGAATTCTGTTCTTAGCAATACTAAGATATCTAGCCTCAGCTAATTGAAATATTTTAACCTTCTTTGACTCTTTCTTCCTCTTTATGAAATTCACTTCCGTGTGTGTGTGTGTGTCTGTGTCTGTGTCTGTGTCTGTGTGACCATGCTAGACTCCAGAAGACATTAAACTCCAGGTGGTGAATGGATTTCCAAGGTGTTCATTTTGTTCTGAGCAAAACTTTCATAGGAAGTATATTGCTGATAATAACATCAATCACACACCAAGTCAAATCACACTATAGTACCTTTGGTGGTGTCTGAACGAGAATAAATTTGGCAACACATTTTTTTTTAATCATCCTTTGCTCTCTTTCCATTCTCTGGGTGTTTTATTTTATTTTATTTTTTAATTTTCTTTCTCCTGTCTCCTGCATTCCTCTTCTTAACCTCACTCCCCCTCTTCTTCCATAAATTCAGACCCATCAAATATAGTTTTCAGTTGAACTATAAGTCAGTGCTGGATTCTCACAATAGAATGATGCCCTAGCACATCTATAATTACCCAGTAATTATGCTATATCGCCTATGCATCTTCTTCAATCACCCTGAAAAATCAGACAGAGGCTTGAATCATCTGAGTACTTGCCCAACATTTCTAGTGCTGTGCTAGTGTAGACACGATGATAGGACACCCTCCAATTTGATGAAGACAAACACTTTAGTTATGCCTAATACCTAAATAGTCAACACTTTGGTTTCCTAATGTTTCTTTCTTTTCTTTTTGGCTAGGGGGTGTAAACTGCAATGAGTAACTTTCATTGCTATTGTTTTCCTCTGATTCTTCCAAATATTCTCCTTTCATGAGAAGAAAAAAAGTTAAGAATTGGAAAAAGAGGGAGACCATGATCATTAAGCTCATAAGGAATACTTCAAAGTCTCTTTGCAGTAGGTACTTCTTTTCATGAACTCTCTGGGTCTTCAAGGAACATTTTGAGATTTCCCTGGTACGGAAAGGAGGAAAGACAAAGTCACTAGGAGATCCTTTTATCAATGCGGAACCTATATGACAAAAACAACAACCTAGAAAATGAATAGTTACTTCTTGAGATCACAGGTGAAAACAGCCCTGACAGTAAGTAAGCAATTTATTTTCTACCCCAGCTATAAAGTCCCAAACTGTAATATTTATTTCTGGGTAATCAGAATTCCCTTTTAATATGTTTAATCCCTGACTTTCACCCTATCCCTGAGCAAGAGTTCAGAATGAGGTTGGAATGATTAGCCATTGCCCAGGCCCCAGCACCATTGTATCCCTGAGAATGCAATACTGTCTGTTGCTCAGTGGTGAGTGAACTGTGAACAGAAAGACTTCACGGCTCTCTCTCCTCCCCCATTGGAACTCACTGAGGCTCATGGCCAAGGCCATGTAAGCCAGGAACAAGGAACAGGCTGTAGGTGGCCCCATCTGCAGTGCTCCAGGACCACCATTTAACATTCTGCTAGGCAGTCATAGAACTGGATGAAGTACACGCGTGACAATTTCAGCCACAGACAGCACAGGACAGGAAAGTAATCGTGTCACTGTGTTTCTGCTTGGTGGTGATTTAAGAACAGCTCTTAAGCCAAACACTTTGAATGCTACCACCAGACCAGATTGTCTTCACACAATGCTGTGGGATCACTTGGGCCAATTTAAGTTTACGCAGGTGGGAAAAAGTAACAGATAACATCAGCCCCATTCAAGCTTGCATTTTCTTGTGCAATTGCTTTATTAAGATAGTCCCAACTTGCTTGGGGTCATTTTGCAACTGGGGAGCCAAGGTCACTTCAGTTCCACTCACTTTTACTTACTGTGTACAATATTGACCTTCTTTTAAGACGCGTTATGGTCAAGAGGAAGAAAGGGTTTTCTACTCCCCTAAAGAGTTACAGTATCAGAAACCCACAGGGGCATTTCTACCCTACCCTATAGGCTTGCCGTGAGTCAGCAGTGACTCATAAATAGCAGCGAGTTTGGAGTTCAGTGGTCTTAAAACTTCTTATGAATTTGTAACAGAGGATGGGCTATAAGAGGTATGCTTATTTGAATGCCTAAGGAGCAGGGATTTTTCGATCCTTTGCTGGACATACAATTTGTATGAACATGGAAGCACATGCCAGCACAGTATGGCATCTCTTTTGTAATCTGTATGCTCACATACTATATTCCCATGTTTGATAAGCTGCAATAACGCTGAAGGAGTGAGATGAGATCACACTAGAGAGAGAAATTCTTGGATGTCCACTGGGATGATAACTCGGTATGGCATAATCGTTACAGTGAGTCGGTCTCAAAAACCCACAAGAGCAGTTCCACCCTGTCGTATCGGATCACCCTGAGTCAGAAGCCCCTCGATGGCAGGAAGTTTGGTTTTCCAGAGAGCATAAGTAAAGGACTGGGGTGGTGCCAGCGGACAGCTTGCCTGGCTGTTAAAGAAAGGTTAGAGGCTCCCGTAGGTTCTGATAAAATGGCTGGTGATTCTACACCATTCTACCTTGACCTCTGAGCTCATCATGAGTGGGCGTCAACACACTAGCCAATGACGTTAGATGGCTCCATCTGCTTTTGATAGGACTAAATCAAATAGGTGCCCACAATGGAACAAGGACGAATGCAGAACCAGAGAAAGCAGGGTGATGGAAGATGCTCGGTCAGTTCCTTGGGAGAAGGGGTTGATCTGCTAATCATCCCTCCACCATATTCCTTCTCTCTTTAACGTTGTGAATTTTCAACTGTCTCTGGTGTTTTCTGAGGAAATGTGAGCTCGGAGGTAGTCTACCAACAGGAGGCACTTGAATGGGCTTCAGCTCCCAAACATCCAGTTGAGTCTGACTCACAGCAGCCCAATAGAACAGGGGAGAAGTTTCCCCATGCATTTCCTAGAGTGGAACTCTATCGGAAGAGTTAACCTCTCAAGCCCATGCTGACACAAAGCCTTTCTAGGAAGCACATCCACCTGGGCGTTGGTGGAAGAGCTCATGTCTCACCATTTTCTTGTCCACTGAATGGGGAGCTTCTGAAGCAAAACCTGCACCTGCTTTGTCCAAGGTGTCATTCATTATGCCTGATGTAGTTCTTGGCACTTCCCCATATTGCATTGGTGGAAACCATGAGGAAGTCATTGAGATCCCTGTCCCTGAATGTGTTATCTTCGGCCATTCCAGATCCTCAGTCTCTTCACCTGATAGATAATGCACCGAGTCACTTGGTTAAAGATGAAACCCTCTTAGACCCTGCTTCCCTTCTTATGAGCAAGGTGGAGGCAGAGCTTCACCTTCTGCCAACACGGCTGTATTTTCTCTTCATCAGACCAGATGCTGATGAGAGCCACATGACTCATGCACTTAGACTACCGATGATGAGCATTTCCCATTCAGACCCAAGTTGGAGATTTTACCTCAGCTCCAGCCTGGAGGCCTTTCTTCTTTCCTTCTTTCATCTTTTCTTGTTGCTTGCCTGAGGGCCAAGATTATGAAAACAGAGTGTCACATCTCTAACCACAACAAACTGCCTGCTAAAGACTCATTGTGGTGGGGCTGGGTGTGAATATGTGTTGTTTTGTCTTCTTCACTGAGACGTTTCAGTTGTGTGTGGCATTTGGAATTGTAGACAAGAAAGGAGGGTGAGTGGGCATATGCAAACAGAAGAAGCAGAGACGAATCAGCTTCGCCCAGAAGACCACAGGCTTCCAGGTCTAAGGCCCAGGGATTTTATCTACGGGAGATTCCCATGTTCACTTCTCTGCTGTCACTGTAGGGATGTGGCTTCTCCACATGCAACACTCTTTAATATACAATTGGTTATCTAGGGTCTACTTCAACCACCCACTAAACAAGAAGGAGGAATTTGTGCTCCTTGTTCTATGTTCATCCTACCTAAACATTTTTCTGGGATTGACCCAAACCCAACCTAACTCACTGATTGCAAAGTGATTGTGACCACAGTGACCCAATTGAGAGAGAAGCCCTGACTAGAGGAGTTCCCAAGACTGGTACAGAGGCAGAGTGCCACATCTTTCTCCCATGGATGGCTGATGGATTTGAACCACTGACCTTCCAGTTAACAACTGAGTGCTTAACCATTGTGCCATCAGAGTTTCTCGAGATTGATCCTGTTCTTTCTTTCTTTTTTTTCTTTTTTCTTTCTTCCTTTCTTTCTTTTTTTGATCCTGTTCTTTCTTATTGTCTCTTCTGGACGCCTAAGTGTATCTAATCCATTCAATACCACTCATGTATCTTCTAGATAATGTTATCTGGTATTACGTAGTCTTTCCTATCAGGAGTCCCACAAAGTAAATCCACCAACTGCTGAATAACTTTAAAAGAAAAATACATGCAGATTGTAGTGTTACTGACAGAATCCTACTATCACTAACCAGATGCCAAGGAGTCAATATCAACTCATGGTGACCCCATATTATGAATTATTTTCTAAAACATTTTCTCTGATGGGAAGTGAGGCAGGAGGAATTGATTATGAACCTTGAAGGGAATCTGTTGTCACTGGACCCCATTGCCATTGGAGCCTTTCAAAACCTGGTGTCAAATCCAGTATCTATGCCCTTGCTGTGTGATTTTGTGTGGTGGTCATTATGTTAATTTCATGATTGAGATGTAGGGGTGGAAACTAACCTGTTAATCTGGAGATAACCATTGAGTAACCAATGAGACTTTTGTGTGGGCATGGCTTTCTCCTGAGATCTGGGAAATCTCACAATATTTCCCTCATGAAGATGAGACACTATCTTCCTAGTTGTTGGGAGTTAGTCTCAGATACAACAAACTACAGACAAGACAACATGGCAGTGTCTGAGGACCTGGGAGAGTGGAGGAGAAGCCACATGCCTTAGCCTAATGGAACCAGACCTCTGAAGCTGAAGAAGCCATGTGGAGCCCTGTCAGCGCTGAGTTGTTTCTACCACCACAGAATGCTGTCGATGGACCCTGAACTCTGGAAGCAAGGAGCCCTGGGGAGACCTCTGTCAGGGCCAGGACTCTGCACCACTGTCCTGTGACTTCATGAGTCTGAAGGAGACTTTATAGACTGATATCGGGCATATGGGTTAATATCGGACTTATGACTTTGAACTGGGCTGGGCTGGGATGCTTTCTCGATGGTGCATTCCTCTTGTATATAAACCTTTCCCTTATAGCCATATGCATGTCCATGTATTTGTTTCTGTAGTTTACCCAGACTCACACACCTTGACCAGGAACTCAGTCAGTTTTCTCACCTACCTGCTCACCAAATCGATGTAAGCAGCTATGGCCTGATGCTAGCAGGGTCATGATGAATTCTAACTTCCTCATGTTATATTTCCCCTTGCTCAAAGAAGTGAGCAATGACTCAGAAATCCTCTCTTCTAGGGGCAGCTGGGTCTAGAACAAAGAGGATGGTGAAAATCAGTGATAGCAAAGCTTGATTTTTAGTGATCTTCAAGTGTTTGTCCAGAATCAAGATTTCAACAGGGACCCTCCACACCCAGATAAATTAAATTGACTCACTGGTCATTTATATTCAACGTGTATTTAGCCCATGTCAATGTTAGACATCATGTTTGGCACTCTGTGGATGCCCTTTTACTCAGTAACTAAAAAAAAATTTATATTTATTGCTCCAAAGAGTTCAGATGGAAGGACCTAGGACAACACATAGGCAATAAATTATGACACTTTTTATTAATAGCTGCAATAAAAGTATTTAAAAAGTGTCATTGGAGGCTGAATTAATGCAACCTTTCCAATTCCTAGTTAAAATGACAGTTGGAAGCTGGTCCTATGATGACAAAATAACTTACAAACCACCAAATTGCAGAAATGGCGGGACCTGAGACAGCCTGATGAATGGTCATCAAGTTGGTCAATAACATTGGATCGATATTAAATAAAAAAGGATGCTAAAGATCAATGAGAGGTAAGAGTTGTGATTGTGCCTAAGTCACTCCCTTTCAAAGTGTTTTACAAACAGGCACTAATTAATTTTTATTATATTGTCTTGAAGTGGTAAGTGTCATTATCCTCAAATCACATTTTTTTTTTTTTTTAAGCACCAGAGCCTTGATTCTTTCACAGAAAATGGCCCAAAGGAGACCATAGCACTTGCTCAGAGTCAGGAGGGTGGATTAGTTTTGGGCACCTCCCTTTCAGAAGCAGCTCTGAATCAAAAAGATAAAAAATCAGATTCTGCAACTTGTGATTATAAGCCCTTGATTCATTCATGAGTAGCTTTTGACACTGGACACATTTGTTAACTCCTCTAAATGTCAATTTCCTCATTAAGAAAATGAAGTGCTGACATGTTTCCATCCAGGGCTATTTTAGGGTTGGGCTAAATAAGTGCTCACAAGCCCCTGGCACTGAGTCTATTCAGACTTATAGCTAGCCTCCAGGCAAAGGTAGAAATAATCTACAGGGTTTTCACTGCTGACCTTCAAGTTAGCAGTCCAATGCTTAAAATTCCTGTCAATTCCTAAAACCTGTGGAGTTAATTAGCATGCAGCATCCGTTTCTGTGTAGACATTATACTCATTTTGGAACTAGTACCCATGATCTGGATAATAAGCAGAAGATGGGACTTCATCAGTGACACTCCCAGCAGGATTAGGAGCTGTCTCTGAGGGTGCAAGGAGTCAGACATGACCGTGAGGCTGCTTCCAATGTCGTGAAACCAGCAGCCAAGAGATGAAACAGCGCATTGCCTGGGTTAAATCGACAGTAGAAGGCCTCTTCACAATATTGAATAGTGGGCTGAGCCCCGGTGGCGTAGTGGTTGTGCGCAGGACTGCGGCCCACTGGGACAGAGGTTCAATTCCAGCAGTGGGGCTGGGCCTCCTACTCCCACCACTGGAGAGCAGTGATGCCCCCCCCCCAAAAAAAATTTTTTTTAAATATTGGATAGCGAGGTTATTACTTTGAGGACTAAGGAGGAACTGAAACAAGCCATGGCATTGCCTGTTGCCTCAAACGCGTGTGAAAGTTGGATGTTGAAAAAGGAAGAGCAAAGAATACATGCATTTGAATTACGGTGCTGGTGAAGAATATTGAAACTATGAGGAGTTTCCAAACAAGCACACATGTGTACCTTGGGGAAAACATAGTCAGAGGGGTTGCCTAGCGGCAAAGGTGGAGAGACTTTGTCTCAAGTACTTTGGACATGCCCCTGGAAAAGGACAAAATGCTTAGTAAAGAAGAAGGGCATGATGATGGAATGATATGGTACGTGTTTCAATACCCAATTAATAATTATCAAGGGTGGCCAGTCCTCTGATATACTCACAGCAAGGGCTCAACAGGCAGTTGTGTAGCGATAATTATTATTTATTATAACACCGATATAGAGATCATGAGAGAGAGAGAGAGAAAAGAGCATTAGAAGTTACATATATATCCTTTCATGGTACATGCTCACCATATCCTTTCATGGTACATGCTCACCTCCGCCCCGCCAGATGGTCCATGTGGAGAGATAGACAGGAGAGCAGCAGCCTGGAGGAGGAAGGCTGGTGCGAAGCAGGCTTCAGCAAGGCAGGTTTGCACCCCTATCCTATGTCCCATCCCTATATACCCTCTGGAGTCAAGCCAAGCCCCTAATTATAGGCAAGGACATACATCACAGGAGAGGGCTGTCATAAGGGCTATATGTTGATAAGGGAAGTGGTCTTATGAATGTCTACTAATGTGAAGAGGGGAGTGAAAAGGCAGACCTTAACCTGTGGAGGTAGATAAACATTTCTATCAGGCTGGCTATTGACAATGGCTCTTGTATCCCGCCCACAGGCTTCAAGGGAAGCGAGCCATGATCCTGACAGCAGGGGAGTTAGCTTGTAGTTAGACAACACAAAGGTCTTAAGTAATTGTTTCAGGGAGAATAGCTAACTAAACTTCCATAACAAATGCTGGTAAATAGTCTGCTTAATACGTGGAGCATAATAATTGTGGAAAAGCTCTGTCTTCATCCCACAAAAAAAAATTTAAATAAGTAAATAAATAAGGGAGGAAATCCAAAGAAAAAGGAAGAGACTTGATGACACAAATGGCTACAACAATGGTTTCAAATCTAAGAACCATGATCAGGGTTGTGGAGGACCAAATAATGTTTCATTTTGTTGTACATAAACTTTCTTTGAGTTGGAACTGTCTCAATGATATTTAACAGCAACTATGTGTCAAATACAGTGCTGAATACTTTCTCTGTTAAATCTCAGTCCACCCCCCCCCCTTATTCCTCATAATAACCCTGCAAATAAGGAACCAGAGCTAGTCTTCAGGCTGGGATCTTTCATAAAACATGGCAAAGGGCTGTCAGAGAGAGTCAGGAACCCAAGCTCCCCAGCAGATGCTCCACCTCAAGTATGAAGACCTTCAATGCTAAACTAGAGCTCAGAGAAGGAAGGGGAAAACAGTAGAGCAAAGGGCTAGTAAGACTAAAACATAATAATCTCCGAGAAAAAGAGTGAAATAGAAATCCAGAGGTGTCAACAAGGGATAAAGGGGGTTGAGCATAGGTCAATGATCTACTGATAAGCTCAATTATCAGGACCGAGGGCCAAGGTCAATTCATATTATTAAATTTAATTTCATTTATTTGAGGCAGTTGCTCATTGTTTATTTGTTGACTGATGCTTAGTTGACTTTTAGCTTGTTGGACACCTTTGTGAATTATCAAATTGACTCAGCTCGCAGTGCACCCTTCAGTACAAGATCTGTAGTAAACAAAGGGATTCTGTTAGCACTCTCCTTTAAAGTGGGACTGATGCTAGGCACCAGGAATGAGAGGCTTTGGCTCTCTCTAATCATGATGAATATGTAGGAGAGGGTCAGTGGTAGAGATGCAGGATATCATGAAGGGCTCAACTCTTCCCAGAACTAGAATACAGACCTTCTATGACTTAAGTCTGTGCCTGGGATAAACTTTTCACTGCTCTCATGACATGGGGACCATAGCCCCATGCAGCCTTCCCATTCTACCTAAGTAGAATCTCTTAGCAAGTCCCCATGGAGCTTGTATACACTGACCAGTTTCTTGGAGGGTCACCCAATGAAAAGTCACTCCACCTGCACAGCAACTTCTTTTTCCAAGGCCTTCTGCCACTAATGGCAGACTTCAACTTCACACCCACACCCCAAGTTGCCCTACTCCCTCACCTTCACACTGAGGGCTGCCTATACATATTCAGAAATTATAGATCAACTGCACTTTGTCTGAACCAACAGACATCTCTGCTATTTATCCAATTGCTAAAGTATATCCTCACCAATGGTATCTGACCCCCATCGAAGGTGATCTTTGAGTATTTGCTCTCTATGTAAAGTGCCCTGCTGAGTTTCTTTACATCTTACAGTTATTCTTTTAGCACAGTAAATTTACATTAAACTTTTATGGTCAAGCTATGATATGACTTATACCAGCTGATTGGACCCCTTAGGTACAACCCCTTTCATCAAATAAAAGTTTGCCTGAAACCCAGTATGCTATAATAGTATTTAAACTCTGTATTTTTATAATATACAGAACTCATGTAACTCAGGTCTTGCATACCTCCCTGACAAAGACTTAGCATCCTTCCCAGCTTAACTCTTTACAGTGCCCATCCCTGCTACCTGAAATATCCTTTCCCTGATCTTCTTATCAGAGACACCATGTCCCGGCACGCAACCTATCTAAGACAGTTGCTTGGTTACTCTTTTTATAAGTCATTGACTTAGCATTTCATAACTTATGAGGGGCTCTGTTGGCGTAGCTGTTACTCTTTGGACTGATATGCCTAAGACTCAGGAGTTAGAAACCACCAGCCACTCTGAGAGAGAAAGATGGAGCTTTCTACCTACGCAAAGAGTTATAGTCTTGGAAACTCACCGGGGCGGTTCTACCCTGTCATCTAGGGTTGCTACATGTAGACATCAACTCGATGGAAGTGAGGTTGGTTGGGCTTGGTATGACGTATCACTCACTGGAACGACGTTGTGTATGGTTCTCCCAGCACTCATCATCTGCCATCACCCAAGAGTAGCACTCTTGTTTGCCCTCGTCACCGCCGACATCACCAGCATTTGATACAAAACCCGGAAGAGCACAAGGACCATGTCAAACCGAAGTATGACCGATGTAGAGCTGCTCTTGTGGAAGCTTTTAGAGATGAGGATGCAGCCCTCCCCCCTCCCTTCAGACTGCTCCTCCTAGATAGCTCCAGAGGCATCTCAATGACTCTGCAGGACTCCCAGGTCTTTGATTGAGGTCTAACAATCTCCATCTCCTTGAAATTTTGAAGATCCATTGAGCCTCGTGCTGCCCTCCTAGAGCTGCCCAGGAGTCATCAGCTCCAGGAAAAGGGGTTGCAGAGCAGGAGATCAGACTTCCCTGACACTGGAGCCGATCCCACAGTTAGGTGGACCAGCGCCCCAAGTTCCAGCTCCTCCCTCTGCCTCCACTCCTCAGACTGCCTGCTCCATTGTTATAAACGAGAGATTGTGTTTTTGTGTGTGTACATGCCCTTTATTTTAATTATTGTTATCTTCAAAATTTGACTCAAATAGGGAATTTTGAATTACAACTGCTCTAAACCTAAAATTCTAAAATCTCTCAGCAGAAAGAGACCTTGAAATCATTCAGAGGAGGCTCTTTCTCCATTTATCTTTTGGCCTTCCACTTCTGGTAACTGTAATGATTAGTTATTTCAACAATAGTAGAGCAGAGACCTTCTCCTGCTCTCTGGCATCTCTGAAAAGAGGCATGGATGGCTATTCTGGGAGTTGGGGACAAAAGGTCACTTCAATAGCAGAGGAACCTCTAATCACAAAGTAAGTGAAAGCATGAATTGACTGTGTGTGTGTGTGTGTGTGTGTGTGTGTATGAGAGAGAGAGAGAGAGAGAGAGAGAGAGAGAGAGAGAGAGAGAGAGAGAGAGAGAGGTGTCAGAGATGCATCTTAACCCTTGAGAAAATCCTGGAGGGAGGATTTAAGGAACAATAGGAGCTTCCCTTTGCCAACCTCACTTCCCTCCAGGATCTGGACCCAGAGGCAGAGTAAAAATAGAGGAGAAGTTTAAAGAGGCTGAAAAAGACAAAGTAAGGGACAAAGTACCAGTTTCAGTACTAAAGATATGGTTGGATTTTGTTCCTCTCACGAGACTGTAAATCTATCATTGAAGGACCAGAAAATTGCAGATGACTCTTTGTTTATTTAAAGGAAATTCCAATACAGTGAAGAGAGAGAATTTTAGGGGAATAAATCAGCCAAAAAAGTCAAATCTAGCAGTCAGTATTTTCTTGATGACTGAATTTCCTAGCCCTATGCATGGACATCCATAGACAATCAATGCATGCTTTAGACAGCCAAATTTGATAGATAAATTGGATGATTACATAAGGCAAAATTGAAAAGGCATAGTTCACTTTTGTGTTTTTACATAACTATCAAGTACAATCCTGGACAGTTTATCTGAAACATAAAGTATTGTCTCTAATGGCTTTGATCTTTTCTTCCGATAATACCATTATCATATCTAATTCTTAGCATTGATAATACGAATCCACAAATGATTGCCATGTATCAGACTCTGTATACAACTCTTTTCTTTTTTTTTCAATTATTTTTATTGGGGGCTCTTACAGCTCTTATAACATTCAATACATCATTTGTATCAAGCATATTTGTACACATATAGCCATATGCATTTCGAAATATTTTCCACTTGAGCCCTTGGTATAAGCTCTTTCTTCCCCCTCCCCCCTTTATTAAAGGAATAATTTTGATTTTCACACATAAAATTCATAAAATACAAAGAGTTAGACAATATAACTATTACTATTTACAGAAAAGAGAACTGAGACTTGGAGAAGCTAAGTGATTTTATAGCTATTTATGTCGCATACCTATGAACAGAAGGACTGGGATATAAACTCTGGAGCTTAAACTACAAAAGTTATTAATCTTGACATACACTAGCAGTCATGCATCCAGGAAATGGGAATTATAAGCATAGTACAGCACATATGTTCAGAAGTATATGAAAACCCAGGAGGATGATATGTACAAAAGAATTCCATATGCCTGCAATATATAAGCAAGCATCAGTGGGCACTACAAGATTGAAGAGGCAGCCAGGGACAAGATAATAAAAAAATGGAAGCTCTCTCATAAAAGGTGCTTAGGTTTTTAATCCTAATATGACAAAATCATTAATGCATTTTTAAGCAGGGTGTGTGAGTCTTAGATATTAATTTTGCAAATATATGTATAGAGGAGAGGAGTAAAATTGGTAGCGAGAAGAATAATGAGGGATGCTGAAATGGTTTGGAGGGCACACAATGGAGGCGAGAACTAAGAGAATGGCGATGAGGATGGTGAAGCAACAGATGTAATAGATGTGTCTTATGAAGACAGATTCACTACCAACCTTGATTAGTATGAGAAGGAAAAGAATCTAGGACATTCCAGATCTCCAGGTTGGCTCTAAGGGGAGCAGTGATGATGGTTGAAGCATGCCGTGCTGTTTTGCTACAAAGTGAAATAGGAAAGTGATAGGTTCCATTTAGAACCTAAGGGGCTCAGTGGTTACCGAAGGGGCTCAGCAGACAATTGCCTGGCACAGCAGTGAAGTCAGAGAAACGTGATGTAGGTATGAGGGCAGCAAATATTGGGAAACTATTATATTCCCCATAAAAAAAATTATGAAATCAGTCGATAGCATTTGTGCCCTGCTATTTTCCCAAAATGCTTATGTGCCTCAAAATGTTTCCCCATTTTCAAAACCAGATGAGGGAGTAAACCCATAAAAATAAAAGCACTTTGTGATATAAGTAAACAACTTGTTCTCCCTTAAACGAAAACAAGTGAAAGGTTAAAAATAATCACACCGTGTATTCCTCAGAGATCCACAGCAGGTAACCTGCATTTTGTCATAGTGGGGTGGCAGTGAAGTGTTCAAAAGCACCATAAAAGTAGAATTCTCTTAAAAAGTAATGCAGGTGTCTAGATCAAATGCAAATAAAGAGGTATGCAAATTGAGCTATGCTTGACTACAAAATCAGATGCTTAAAAAACATTTCAGGAAAGTGAAGTTTTACTCTCACGGAAATTCACCCGGTCCTCATTATAATACTCTTCCCATTTTTGCCATTCACTCAAAGCGCTAGCTAAATGCATGATGGGGCTTCAGTTAAATAGATTTAGGAGCTGATTATGCCACATTAAATGTATTCAATTTTAGCAAGATTTTTTTTCTTTTAAAAGGATTACTAAACCAAGAAAAGTAGAAAGCAAGATAGAAGAGAAAATACCCTTTGATGATGCTGTAACAAGATTAGAAAATAGGAAAGCTCCATGATCTCGCGTGAGTGCAGACAACCTCACTCATCTGATTTAAATAACTCAAGAACACAGTTCAATTTCCTTAATTGCTTTCCCTCTGTACTTGACACCTCTGTACACATGATCAGTTCCTCTCCGCCCCGCCTCCCGCCGCTCCTACCTCCGACTCTATTTCTCTCGAAATACTTTTGTTCTGGTTTGAATTTACGCTTTTGACTCCTCTTTAGAATGAACAGATAGCCAGCATGTAAGGAAAAACAATCAGAAAAGACATTGTTGTAGGTCTTGGGATCACTGACTTCCATTGTGACTAGGCTTAATGGCAAGTATTATCACCTAGGCATCAATTGATTTTCAGATCTCCACCAAGACAACTGTGAAACATTGCTCAGTCACTAAGGTCTCTCCTGTTACTGGCAGGTGCCCTTGAGTCAGCTCTGACCCACAGTGACAAGAGAACAACATACTCCCTACCTTTTCCTGCCCTGTCCTAACAACTGTTCTGAGTTTGAGCCCCTGGTTGCAGTTACTCCCCATCACATGAAGGGCCTTCCTCTTCTTCCCTGCCACTCCACTTCATCAAACAGCATGGCCTTCTCCGGGGACTGGTCTCTCCTGACAATACGCTCAAATGTACATGAGGAAGAATTCTCACCATCCTTGTCTCTAAGGAACATTCTGGCTGTACTTCTTCCAAGTCAGATCTGTTTGTTCTTTTGACGGGCCATGGTACTTTCTTTTCTTTCACCTTCAGAGATCGAATCACATACAGCTCTATTATTAACATTGCTGAGGATTTTTTTCCTTTTTCTTTTTTTGGTACTTTCAATATTCATTAGCAACACGAGAATTCGAATGCATCAATTTTTCTTCAGTCTTCCTTGTTCTATGTGCCACTTTCACATGCATATGAGGCTGTTGAAAAGATCATGGTTTGGGTCAGGAGTACCTTAATCCTCAAAGTTACCTCCTTGTTTTTCAACACCTTCCAGAGGGCTTGTGCAGAAGATATATCCATTGCTGTGTGTTATTTGATATGTTGACTGCTTCTTCCATAGGCATTGGTTACACAGCCAAGCAAAATTGAATCCTTGACAATTTCAATGGTATCTCCATTTACCTGGATATTGTATATTGCTCCACCTGTGAAGGATTTGGATTTTGTCTTTTTTCCCCCACATTGATGTGTATTCCATCCAAAAGCCTGCAATTCTTAATTTTCACCAGCAATGCTTCAAGTCCTCCTTAATTTCATAAGCAAGATTGTTTCATGTACATATCAAAGATTAATAAGACTCCCTCTAACCATGATATTGCATTCTTCTTCATATAATTCATTTTTTCTGATTATTTGCTGCATCCCCCCTAGATCTCTCAAACATATGATTTTTGAGAAAAGCTGCCTGGATTCCCTTATTTGATCCTGCTCTCAAGTAGCATTTACTTAAGTCTGGCATGGGAGAAGTGGAATGTGGACATTAGAGAACTACTCAATTTATTGCGCATGGACAAAAGTCCCCAAACAAAGCCTGTTCTAGCAAGATGATGTCAGCTCGCAGGACAGGGTAGAATTTCCCGGGTTGGGCTCCTAGGCTGTAGTCTCTATGGAAGCAAGCGTCCAGGACTGTCTCCAGTGGAGTGGCTGCTGCCTTCAATGCTGCTGACATGGTAGAGAACAGCGGAGTGACTTAGAAGCAAGCTCTAAGCTGATGTTCCTTTTACCCAGCATTTTCAGTTACTGTTCTTCCATTTATGTCAGATCTACCAAGAACTAGTTGAAATCTGTTGGTATGTGAAGCTAGCTCACATTTTGTTTTTAAGAGTTTAAGACTCAAAATAAAATGTTATAGTGAAAGGGACACCAGTTATTTACTATGACGGAGTCAATTTCAAGTAGAAATTCCTTCTGTTCGAACAGAATCCTCTAGGCTATGTAAGTCTTCATCGAGAGTTGGATGGTGAAAATGACCCCTGACATTTAAGCATTCATAAATAGTGAACAAAATGAGTTACCAACTTCATTCTTTTCCTATCTGTTGACATTCTAAAGGTCTTGAGACAAACTCCTTGATTTTAGTTTCTTTATGATACAAAGATGATGGATATACTTTAAGATCAGTGTTTGATCGAACCTTTTAGAGCTCCATTTCTTCTGCACTTCCCAGATGACTTTTATTTTTATTTTCTCCCCAAATTAATTCTCCTGGAATCCAAAAGAAGGTCATTCTAGAATTTGAAAGCACAGTATTATAACATTTAGGCCTCTAGTCAAAACATACTGTTGGTGATGCAGTATCTTTTTGAACCTGTTTTTTTTTTTAACTTTTTCTTTACCAGTCTTTATTAACTTAGGAGTTGTTTACAGATATATAGTAGACATATTAATTTATGACAGAGTACCTTCAAATCTCACAATATTATACTTTTATTTATCACCTCTTGGTTATATTTTACTTTTATATCATGTTATGAAATTGGCACTAGTCATCTCTGTTTAAGTAGCCAATTAATTGTAAAGAGATTTAATTCATAAGAATTTCATTAAATAAAAATCGTCTATTTTTTAAATTTAAGTTTTGGTATTATTAATTTCCTTTTCTTATACCTATATTTCTATCTAGAATAATTTACTTTTGCACAAAGGACTTATTTTCACACCTTTTGTATACCAAAGATATTCCATTGATGCAATTCTTTCAGCTTTTTATGTACTGAAAAACTGTTTCAATTTGGCTTGGGGTGATATTTAGACTCAGTCTAGAATTGTTGGTTGACAGCTTTTGTTTTAATATTTCAGTACTTTTACGATGCTACCTCCCTATCTTCTTACTTCCATTATTTCTGATGAGAAAACGTCAGTCATCCTTGTCTGTGTTCCTCTGTGCATCCTCCCCAACCCCTACAAACACACTCCTGCACTTACTTGCAAGATTTTTCTGACAAGATTTTTTCTTTTCATCATTGGTGTTGAGAAATTTGATTGTAATGCTTTGTGCGTGTTTGTGTGTGTGTGTGTGTTTCTTAGACTTGAATTCAACATGATCTGTGGACTTATAGTTTTATTCATGAGTTTTTCAAAACTTTACCATTATTTGTTCATTTTTCCCTTCCCCCTCTTTCCTCTAGGCATCCTTATTGCACTTATGTTAAGCCACTAAGAATTTTTAAAGTGATAGAATTGTCACACTCAGTCCAGCATATACTTTGCCTGGCTTTGCTTAATTTGTTTGTACACATAAAATATAGTTTTAAGAAGTTTGTGTATCCTTAACCAAAAGAGGAGGCTTTCTGCTCCCGCCCATAAAGAGTTTCAATCTCAAAACCCAGAAGGGTAGTTCTTCTCTGTCCTAAAGAGTTGCCGAAAGTCAGTATCAACTTGATAGCAGTGTGTGAGATTATAATACCTACTGTGAATCGGCATCCACCAGAAGCCAGCAGCTTGGGTTGGTTTTTATAAGTATGCGGTTGGTTCAGATTGGTCGATTACCCTGTTTCCTTGTTTTTTAAGTGATGTCTGATAGGATGCCAGGCATCATGAGTTTTACCTTTTTGGAGTGAAAAAATAAGTGTGTATACTCTGAAATATTCTGAAACTTTTTTTTCCTGGGATGCAGTTCTTTGAAAAATAGTTTGATCTATTTTTGTGTCTATTTTTTTAAGATGTGTATGCTTTTGAGAAGTGTTCACTCTGGGACTAATTATCCTCACTGCTGAGGACTCCACCCAGTGTTTTGTGAATCTTGATGTCTCCTCTTTCTTATTGAGACAGGCAAGAGTTCCTTGAATCCTTTCATGTAGGCTTTGCCTGGCCTTGGCTAATTATCTCACATGCATGTTCTTCTCAGCATTCGGTAGAATATGAGAGGGAGTCATCTGTACCTCTCTGCTTTTTCTTTCTGGAAGTCTGTCTCTCTGATACTCTGTCCTGAAAACTCTCTCTGCTGGTCTCCCCCAGACTTTTAACTCCATCTCCTCAACTCATTGAAGACCTTAGACCTATCTTGTGTTCCTACCCTGCCCTGAAATCCAGAATCTCTCTCTAAAAGATGTTTGCTGTTGTTTGGTACTGTCAAGTTGGTTAGAAGTGACCCTTTCTAGGAACATAGAATTGTCCCATGTGGGGTGGGGGGTGGGGGTTCTAGGTGTAGTCTTACAAGAGAAGATTGCAGATCTCACTTGTGGAACCACTGGTGGTTTGGTAAACAAGTGCTGTGCCTACTGTACTGCCAAGGCTCTTCATAGAATGCTGAGCCATTGTGATACATGTCTAACAAGTGTTATCTCAGTCTACCCGCTTAGCAATTTTCTGATGTCCTGACTATTATGCTTCTCATTACACAGATGAGGCAAGAAAAGTGCAGAGAAGGTAAAATGTTTTTTTCCTAGTCACTTGACTCTTGCAGTGTTGTTGTTTGCTTTTTGTTGTTGCTGCTGCTGCTGCTGCTGCTGTTAGGTGCTTTGGTGTTAGTTCTGACCTTCTGCAGCCCATCGTACAACAGAATGAGACGTTGTCCTGCTCTGTTCCACCCTCCCAATTGCTCTTATTGAAGCAGGCCCTGTGTCCGTCCATCTTGTAGAATGGCTTCCTCTTTTTCTCTGCCCCACTACGTCTCCACACATGACGTCTTTCTCCAGGGACAGGTCTCTTTTGACTGCAGGTTCAAAGTACTATGGAGGAGAAGAGCCATATGATCCAAATTCAGGGAGAACAATGCTGGGCTCTGGATAGCCAGCCCCTACATGTTACCTCCTCTTTTACTACCTGGAGAGCAAGAACATTTTAAAAATGCACTTCTCACTTGTGCAGAAAAAATTAATTTTTTTCATGTGGCATCATGGATATGCTGCAGGTAGAGAATATTATTCTGCTTTTAGTCATTCTTTTGTTGTGTCTTAACCCTGGTAGAATCTCCGGTTTTAAGAAGTAGGTATACTGATCAAGTAAGAAGGAATAAAAAAACTCAGAAACTTCAAGGTGATCATTTAAAATGCAGCAGTAAGTGGACAGATAAGAGCATATTTTCCACAAGGCAAGGTCAAGGGCACATGACAGTGTCTTCATAATGTGGATTTAGAGCTCATCTCACAGTGATCCCCAGCACCAGGACATTCTGAGGACCTTTCTTTTCCATTTGATTTGTTTTCAGGTTCCATTTCAGAGTGCTACAGAGCATTCAACATTGTTACCAAGAAGTAGAAAAGGAGACCCTTTGAGATAATGACTGGCAGATACATGGCATTGGACTCATTGACATTTGAAATTGTTTCTCAAAATTATAGCATCTCTAAGAATTAATTGTAGTACAATTTGTCTATTTAGATAGCCAAAAAGGAAAGAGTATCCTCTTTGTGAAATTCTGAGTTTAATCTATATAATGATTATTCCTCTGTTGTAATAGCTAAACCTAGGACAAAAGAGACATTTAAAATCAATAATGGTGTTCTCCCCTGTGTCAGTCCAGGTAGGCTAGAGGAACAAATTTCATTGACACTTATATGGATATAAGGAAAAGGTTTATATACAAGAGGAAGAGGACATTGAGCCCAGTCCAGTTCAAAGTCATAAGTCTGATATTAACTTGTATGCCCGAAATCAGCCTATAAAGTCTCCTTCCGACTCACGAAGTCACAGGTCAGTGGGTACAGCATCCTGGCACTGGCAATGGTCTCCACATGGCTCCTCGCTTTCAGAGTTCAGGGTCCATCGACAGCAGAAGCAACTCATCACTGGCAGAGGTTTCCATGTGGCCATCCCAGCTTCAGAGGTCTGGCTCCATCAGGGCAAAGTCATGTGGTCTCTCCGCCAGCTCCTTCAGCTTCTCGGATGCTGCCATCTTGTCTTGTCCGTGACTCATCATCTCTGAGAACTAACTCCCAACAAATGAGGAAGATAGCTTCTCATCTTCACGAAGGAAATATCGTGAGATTTCCCAGAAGTCTCAGGAGAAAGCCATGCCCACATAGAGGCCTCATTGGCTGCTCAATGGCTATCTCCAGATTAATAGGCTAGACTCCACCCCTACATTTCAATCATAAAATTAACATAAGCCCATTACTGCCACATCCCTTCAAAACAAATTAATCATCAATGAGCACCAGGTAGGAAAGTGGGAGGGAGCTCAGACAACACTTCTCCTCCAAGACCTAGACCCTCTCTCAGAGGGTCTCTGAGCTTGATATTCCCTTGTCTAGTTATTCCACTGTCGATGGTGTCCAGTCAGTCTCATGGAATCAGAGACAAATCATATGTGAAAATACCCCAAATGCTATCTCCTACCTTTTCCCTGAAGTACTGACTGATTGCTAATATCCTTCTTAAATCTCCATTTGGATGTCTCAAATGTCATGTGCACAAAGGGCAAACTGTGCTCTTCCATCTTCTTCACCTTGATTAATAACATCACACTCTGTGTAAAGATGCCCCTGTCAGGCACTTAGGAGAATAAACCACAATTCCTCACTTTCTTTCACATTCTATATCAAGTACATCAAAAATCATCTGATGTCTGATCACTGTTCACCATCACTGTTTCTCCCCAAGCCAGAAATAACTTTAGACTAGATAATCATAATGTGTATCAGCCAGTCTACCAACCTATACCCTTTTCCTCCTTCAGTACATTAAAAACTCAGCTAGATTAACCTGTTCCAAAAAAATAGATAAGTAATACCCATCCCCTACTCAAAGCCTTCTCACTTAGAAAATGCAAATGTTTTTATAATAGCCTAAAAAATCATGAAAATGGAGTTGCCATCTCCTTTCAGGTCTCACTTGTTATAACAGTCGCTCCCATCAAAAGATATAATTAATATAAGCCAATGAGAGTTGTATGTCATTTTAAGGTCTCTTGTAGCTATATTAGAAAGTAAAAATAAATAAAGTGATCTTTAGTGATATGGGAGGCTTCACATTCAATTTTCCCATGGACTCTCTGAAGCCCCTGTGTAGGTTTTAATTGACCCAAAATATCCAAAATATTTCCCTTATATAAAAGTTTATGGCAACATCCAATTCATAATTATCTCTTTATGAGATATTTTTTATTTCTTCTTCTGAATCTCCGAGGCCCTGTATTTTATGCTTACAAGATACCTTTATTCAGACTAATCATGCTTCAAGTGCAACAGAAGAAGACTCTCTATAGGGTGAATCAACTCCATGCCTGCAACAATGGCCTCAAACATAATGTGTTAGTCCAGGTAGACTAGAGAAACAAATTCATAAGCACACATATGTATAAGGGAGAGGTTCATATACAAGAGCAACTGTACATCAAGAAAATATCCCAGCCCATTCCAGTTCAAGGTCATACATCCTATATTAGCCCATATGTCCTATACCAATCAAAAAGTCCTCTTAAGACTCACAAAGCACATGCAGTGATACTAGGACAACCAGGCAACTGGGTGCAAAATCTTGTGTATCCAGTGGTGGTAAAAGCATCTCAGAGTTGGCACTGGCCTCTCTCTGGTTTCTCAAGCATCTCAGCATTGGCACAAGTCTCTCCATGGCATTTCCAGCTTAGAAGCCTGGTTCCATCAGGGGAAGCCTATGTGGCTTCTCCTCCAGGATGTCTCATAGGGAGTCAGCCTTGTGTCTTGTCAGTAGAGCATGTGCAAGGGACTGAGTAGTGAGTCTCTCATCTCCAAGGGGGAAATGTGACCAGATTTCCCAGAATTCTCAGAAGAAAATCATGTCCACACAGAGATCTCATTGGTTATCTCCAGTCAGACAGGCTAGACTTCATCCCTACACTCCCAATCCTGAAATTTATACCAGATGCCAAACATAACAGTGATTGCCAAACATAACAGCAATAGTAAGAACATCACAGGACTGTGTGATGTTTCATTCTATTGTATATCGACTGGCTTTGACTCCGACTCAACTCAAAGAGCTCTAATAACAACAGCTGCTGTGCTTCAAGTCAGAACTCTGGTGGCTTCCTATGTTAAGCATTGAGTCTCTAACCACAAGGTCAGCTGTTCAAGCCCACCCGTCCCTTTTCAGAAGAAAGGTGAGACAATTTTGTTCCTGTGAAGATCTTTAGTTTTAGAAATCCTATAGCGTTGCCATGAGTCAAAATCAGCATGGTAGCTGTCAACATGACTTGACTTGGTTTCTGCTCTGTAGCAGCATGTGGCCAGGGGCCACCCTGCGGGACAGAGGAGTGTTACCGCTTTCCTGGCCATGCTGTCTGCTCATGTTGGGCGAGGTATGCTCTGGCTGAGAAGTTTCCTATCTGCTTTCCCATGAATTTTCTTCTCTCTAGAATACATGTCCTGTGTTTTTATTGCTTATGTTCTTTTTAGATCCCTATATAGTCTCAGGAATGCAAAAAACAAACAAACAAACAGATATTTTCATAGCCCTCACCTCCATCTCTTTCAAGTTTATGTTCAATTGTTCACTCTATTTACAATTACAACCTCTGACAACTGTGATACTATTTCCTATCACAACTCTTTGCTTCATCTGTTCCATTGTATTTACCACATTCTGACAAAGCACCTAACAAATATATAGGTGATGTTTATTCATTTCCTCTCAATCAAGTATATCTGACACCAAGTCATGATTCAACCAGCCTGGTGGGAAATTCCATTTTGCTCTCCTGGGTCTCCTTATTCCTACCTCTGCTTGCATGAAGATCCCAGGGGCTAGGGGAAATCCAGAGTGCACTCACTTGGCCACAGCTGCTGTAAGATTGAGCACAGGAGAGTCAGCAGAGAGCACAGGTGTCCACATGTCCCAGCCCTTCAAGGCTGTCCCCAGATTCCCTGCTTCCCTTGTGTTGACAGACAGACCTTCCTTCAGGAGAGAGGCCTTCCCCCCACCTCCTTCCCCAGGTGCTGCAGCGCTTCCCTTTGCATCCTGAATCTCAAGTAACCATCCTCTTCCTAAACCAATGAGCTAACAACAAACCCCCCCAAACCTGCCATGGACTCAATCCTGACTCACGGCAAGCCTATCTAGAATTTCCGAGACTGTGTATTTT
>PVJH01023998.1:0-33856 GCA_004026705.1 Nesogale talazaci
CCTCCACCCTAATTAATATCTGTCTATCCTTTAGTCTATGACTTCCCTTCTTCTCCTGATAAACACAAAACACTGTTCCTTTTCATGTGAAAACATTTTCTTGACTCTTTATTATAGTGCTTGAATATATTCACTTGAGTATGATGATATTCTCCATGTTCACTCATGTTATGAAGTAAAGCACAGAATCATTGCTAATCATTTATACTGTGCAGTAATCCTTTGGGTGAACATAGCACTATTTATTTATACATTATTCTACCAATGTTCATTTATGTCTGTTTCCATCTTTTTGCTATTGTGAAGAGTGCTATCATGACACAGGTATATATATATATTCATGCTACAGCTCTTGTTTCTTTAGAATATAGACCATGTAGACGAATGACTGGATCATATCATTGTTGAAAGCATTGGAATGTAAACTGCAAGGTCAGTGGTGATTCAAATCTACCTGACAGTCCATGGGAAAAACACAAGGTTATCTGTTCCTGTAGAGATCTATAGCTTCAGCCCACTAGACAGTTACTATGAATGTGAATCAACTTGATGACAATGGGTTTGTTTCTTTGTAATGGTGTTTCTGTCTTATTTATTATTATTATTTTTGGAAGTGCCATATCACTTTCTACCATTTTTGTGCTATCATGTGATCCCAGCAGCTATCTATATTTCCCCTCTTTCTTTTCTAGGGTAAGGGGGGGGGGCGGGGAGAAGAGTTTGGCTCTGGAAATATGTCACTATCTCTTTTCTATACTTTCTGGTCTTAATGCTGAATTTTAGTGTCTTTGATTCATCTTTAGTTATTCTCTTAGATTACTCTGCACCTTTGCTTACCCTCCAAACTATTCTCCTTAATCCAGAGATTGAAGATACTTTAACATCATCTGAGTGGTTATTCTTCAATTGGGCTCTATCATTTACCTAGAAGAAGGACTGTGGCCTAGATCTTTTAATCAATTTGAGTTTCCATTTTCTTCACTCCAAAATGGGGTTGATTGTATCTTCTTTCCATGGCTGTTGAGGGTTTGGAATGAAATGATATTAGGTTGATGACAGGAAATTGCCTATGCATGAGCTACAAAAGTAGAAATTTCATGTAGGTCAATCTAATATTTGTAAGTTTCTAGCATGGGTCTATAAGTGAGAGTGCAGTAAACAAGATGTGTTATAGCAACCGTGGAAGGAATACATCAATCTTCGGAAAATAAGAGAACTACTACTCAATCCCCATACACAAGGAGTCCAGATAGTTCAATCCTCATTAAACAGGGAGGTTCACCCTGGCACTAGGTACCAACTTGTGATAAACAAGTGGGAGGAGGAAAGGTAATACTGGTAGAAAGATGGGACATGTATCATCTTTTAAAAAATAGCTTATTTGACATATCCTTCATTATAGCATGTAATTTAATGGTCCAGTTAAATTAAGAAGACTTGTACAAGCATCACCACAATCAATCTGAAGACATTTTCTTCTCTTACTCATTATTTTTAGGTTCTCCCCACCCTGACATTCCCTGACATGCTGCTATCCAGTTATTATATGAATATATCTACTTGTTCTGGATTTCATAAGTAGAAAATCATATAAAACAAAACACAAATTATACAAATCAAGTAAGCAAAAATCCCCAACAGTAATGATAAACAAAACATAATAAAGCAGAAAATATAAAAAACTGAGACAAACTTAAAATGGATCAAAAGGAAGATAAAATTATCGGGTATACATTTTAACCTAACTATATCTGCCATAATCAATTTACAAAACACTATGGGGACCTGCAAATGGATTTTGGGCTCCCACTGTCAACCATAACCTTCTGAAAACTGGCTGTTCACAATTTAAACTCTGATACTGTTTCTTCTTTCAGATTTGGGTGTTATTATTTATACTCCTTGAATCACACAGGCTAATGTTCTTCTCCCATGTGGACTTAATTGATGGCTTACTTAGATGGTTGCTTCTTAGTAGATAAGCCTTTAAGATCTCAGACACTATTCTTTCTGATAGCTGGGCACCACCTAGTTTCTCTAGCATACTTTGCTCTAGCATCCATATCTTCAGTGATCTCTTAATGAGGTTAGCACAATTTTGAAAGGAAGTCATTAGTCATATATGAACACCTCTAACAAAAGCTATCCCACACATCTCTAAATAGACTTCTGAAACCATACTTTTTTACAGGAGCCAATAACTCCATCTTTGCCCCTCAGAGTGGCCTAGCAGTCAACAGCACAAGGTCCAGCCCACAGAATCACCAGGACTCTACCTAAATTGACAGAGTTCCTCTAAGCTAACATGAGAAATCAGGTGAAACCATTGCCTGTAGATTAGTAAGTAAACACAAGTAAGCCTATGTTTACCTTGCTTACTGTTCTCTGTCTCTGTGGTAGTTAGTTAGGGATGATGCCAACTAGATACTCATGGCTTGGGGTGAAGCCAAACCTGTCAATTAAGTGGTAGCTTGATGATACTTCCTTGGGGGTGTAGTATTTTGTATGAGAATGAAGGATGCTGGAGACTTTCTCTCTTTCTCTCTCTCTCTCTCTCTCGCTCTCGCTCTCACTCTTGCTCTCACTCTCTGCCATGTCACCTTCCTTCTTGGTGAAACTTAACTGGAACTCTGTGTCTGCTTCCAGGAGTGACTCCATGTGGGCTGCTTGACTCTGAGAACTGAGGGCACACTGCCTTCTTTTCAGTGAGCTTGGTCCACGAATCTCTTTACCCACAGCCCTGTGATCTTCCTGCATCACCATTCCATGTCACTGCCCTGAAGTTCCGTGAGTCTGAAGAGGGACTAGAGTTGGACTGGGCTTAGATATAAGATTATCTGTAGAGATAAAGCTCTTTTTCATACATATGGGAGCATTGCTGATTTTGTTTCTCCAGCCCAGCTGAACACAGTCCTTGTCTGATATTGTAAATTTGAACAGAGGCTTTGGTCCTATAGGAAGGTGCTCTGGGGTTGAGAGGGAGACAGATGTTAACCATACCTAGAGGCAGAAACTTTGATAAGGGGAGAAAATGTGAATGTGTTCTTTAGAGATTAGTAAACAAGCACAAGTAAGGTGGTGCTTACCCAGCTTATTGGCTAATCTGACACTGGTCAAAGGCCAGTTAGGGAACATCTGTGTGTGTTGATGTGGAAATTGTCACAGGGGATTGAAAGGTTTAGAGTTGTCAAACTTTGCAGATTCACTGAACTGGATTAAGCCAGATTAAATCAGTGACTGTGATTTAGGAAGAAAAAAATGTGCTTAAATTTCAATCAATTACAGAGAGGCTGAGGCATCTTCTGTATTAATTTGAAGACATGAACATTCCTGAATAGTGAAGCTACAGCAGGATTTTAAAAAGTGCCAATTCCAAGGGTAGAGATACAATGGAATTTCTACTTCCTAGTGCTTCACTGAAAGTGCCTTGGAGATGCAGTGGTTACACACTGGGCTGCAGCTCATAAAGTTGGAAATTCAAAACCACCAACTGCTCTTTAGGAGAAAAATGAGGTTTTCCACTCCTATCCAGTTACAGTCTCCGAGACTCTCAGGGACCCTTCGACCCAGGCCTGCAGGAATCCACTGGATGGCAGTGAGCAAGTGTTTCACCAGTTTCTTGGAAGGGGAGAAGGGGGGAGATTTGGTTATTGGCATCAACCCCTCATTGCAGTGAGCTTGAGTTGACTTGTAATGATATATGTGTCCATTGAAGATGAGCTGTTAGTAAGCTCCTTGGGGTTTTGGTATAAATAACGTTATAGGTTTTCTTCTAAAGTTCTATTTTGATAGAAGCATAATTAATAGGTACTCTCAGCCTATATTTGAAGTTACTACCCTGGTGTTCTCTTAATCTACACTCCTCTCTGTTCTTCTAAAATTCAACTGCTATCGAGTCTCTTCTGACTCACAGTGGCTCTATCAGACAGCACCTCAAGGAGATGGATTGGCATAATGGTGACATCCATGGGCTTATACTTGGGACAATTCTGAAGACAGTACAAGGCTGTGCAGTGTTTCGCTCTGTTATGCATAGGGTAGCTATGGGTCAGAGCCGACTGTCTAACAACGAACAACAATGAGCAGACAGGGCAGAACTACTCTTGTGGACTTTCAAGACAGTAAATCTTTGCAGGAGCTGAAAGCCTAATCTTTGCTTCACAGAATGGCAGAGAGTTTCAAATATCTGACCGTATGGTTAGTAGCCTAAAGACCACAATCATGACTTTTAATAGTGTACATAAGAGCTTTATATCGAAGAGTAATTGTATGTTAAGAAAACATTCCAGGCCAGTCCAGATCAAGTTCGTTAGTCTGATATCAGCCCATGAATCCAATGCTAGTCCATAAATTCCTCTACAGACTCATGCAGTATATGCAATGATGTCAAATTCAGGAAGATCACAGGCTGGTAGGTGAAAAGTCCTACGGATTGAATAGTGGTGGAAGCATCTCAGTGCAAGCATGGGTCTCCACATGACTCCCCTGGTTCTCTGAGTGTCTCAACAGCAGGAAAGTGAAGCAGAGAGAGGCCTTCTCACAGGTCTTAGCAAGTCTCCACATGGCTTGTCATCAAGAAGACAGAGAAAGAGAGATAGAGATAGAGATAGAGAGAGAGAGAGAGAGAGAGAGGAAGTTCCTGTCATTTTCAGGAGAATGTCATGCCCACAAGGAGGCATCACCAGCCTGTGACTTGATTGACAGGCTAGACTCTACCTCTTGACTCTTAATACCCTCAAGCAGATGTGGGATTATGTAACTACCATAGCATATAAAATGAAAAGGTCAGGGGTACTGGAAAATGAGGGCCTGTGAGTTTTTCTGTATGATGGAAAGAGGAAAAGGCCCCTTTCCTACTCCAACTTCTCTTTGTAGTTTTCTCAGGGGGGTGGGGGAAGACTTTAAAAGGAAATCTGGAGAAGGGCAGGCCTTTCCATTGAAATTTGCTTTGCATCTTTCTGTTTAGTAAAAAGTTCCCCACCCACTGCCCTACCAAACCCTTGTTTGATGCATACATTAACCCAATGAGCTAGATTGAATGAAAATAATTTTTTTTTTTGCATCACTGCCCTCTAGTGGGAGTGGGAGGCCCAGCCTTGCTCCTGGAGAGCTGCTGCTGTATTTGAACCGCCAAGTCAGAGGCCCGCAGTCCTGCATTCAACCACTACACCACGGGGGTTCAGCCTGAAAATAATTAATTCTTTATGATGGTTGAAGTAACTAAGTCTTCAGAAAATTTAGTGATCTGTCTATGGTTGAGCTTAGATGCAATTTGGGTCTTCCATCCCTGATTGGTTTCTGCTTTCACTGAGCACTTTATTCGTGTGCCTTATGAACATTTGATGCTAGACTACCCCTTTTGAACTTTGTGCTATTAATGTCTGTTAAAAGGAAAATTGGAATCTGGGCAGTAGAGCAGTTTAGGATTAGAAATCAAACAATATATGTCTAATTAATTCAATGAATACTTGATTAATATTTGGCAGTTGCATTTTCATTACAATATAATTAATTAGAATTTCTAGATAAACAACTCCTCGAAGTTGCTGTGAGAATTAAATGTGATAATATATGTGGAAGCGTCTACCACAGTGACTGGCAGTTAGAAGAGACTCAATTAGTTGAATATGAATCTTATCAAGACTAATTTTCATGAGAATTTCTTTGAGGTGAAACTTTATGGTAAAGAACTAAAATTAAGTACCGTACAACACTACTGTTCATTAACTCTGAAAAGCAAACCTCAGGATTAGAGTGTAAACTCTTTGCCTAAATCCCCTACTATCATCTCAAAATGAGAATTCCTGCAATCTTACTCCTTCCTTATGAGTTCATTCCTTACTCTTACTAAGAGTCCCTAGTAGTATTGTGGGTTATGTGGTGGACTTTCAACCACAAGGGATGTAGTTGGAAACCACCAAAGACTATGCAGGAAGAGGGTGAGACTTTCTCCTTGCATAAGGATTTAGAACAGTAGTTCTCAACCTGTGGGTCACGACCCCTTTGGGGGGGTCGAACAATACTTTCATAGGGGTCGCCCAGATCATAACAGTAGCAAAATTACAGGTAGGAAGTAGCAACGAAAATAACTTTATGTTTGGGGGTCACCACCACATGAGGTACTGTATTAAAGGTGCAGCATTAGAAGGTTGTGAACCATGAGTCTATAGTCTCAGAATCCCTGAATTGGGTCAATACAAGTCAGAATCCATTCGGTGGCAGTGGGTTTGGTTTCTGGATCTAAGTTTTCAGAAACTCATTAGTAGATTATTATTACCTCTTGAATGTACACTTCGCTTTGATCTCATTCACATCAGATATATTCTTGGACTAACTTTCCAAAAATTCCACTTTGATTATGTTAATCCTGTAATTTAAAAATATCAAGGTTTTCTATTACCTCATGCCCTGAAAATAGCCCGCTGATGTCCAGTTACATTAAACATTTGGCCTCCCACAATGTATCTAATTCTCAAGTCTGACTTTACCTATTAGTTAGAACATTTCAACCTACATTTGGTTTCATCCCTTCCCTCTCTTTTGTTATGTTTAGTATTTATGAAAGTCCTTTTGTTGGTGCAAATATGTTCAGTTAGTTAGTGGATTGAATCGACAGAGAGATACCTTGAAAGAAAAGTCTAGCTATCAACTTCTGGAAACTGTAGACACTGAAAACCCCATGAAGCCCAGAACAACACCGATACACATGTGTTGGGTTTCTGTGAGTTGAAATTGACTCATTGACATCTTTTTTTTTTTTAAACATTCTGTTTGATGTTGTAAAAATATTGCACCTTCCTTTGGCTTGGCTTTCCTTCTCAATTAAAAGCACTTTTAAGGCAGGGTCCTTCTGTGCATGCGATTCCAACATAGTCTAAACCAAATCAGAAGAACAAACAATCCAGGAAATGAAAATGCATCGCTATCAAGTGGATTCTGAATCACAGCGAACCTATCAGATAAAAGCCTCATCTTTCTCCCAAGCAGGAGAAGGGGGTGATACATTGCCAGGGCTCATCATCTAAATCAGTTGTATTGTTTAGATTACTGTTGGATTGTTTAGTTACTATTGAAACAGTACAACAAGGCAGTGCAATAGTAGCTTGATAGACATTTAGTCATCTGAGTGAAATTGGATCCCTGGCAGTGTACCGCTTATGGGTTGGACTACCAACAGCAAGGTAAGCAGTTCTAAACCATCAGTTTGTTCAGTGGTAGGAAGAGGAGGTTTTTTTCCTGCTCTTTGAAACAGCTCCAGTCTAGGAAAGTCACAGGGCAGTTCTACTCTCCTATCGGGCTTTTAAGAGTCAGAATCAACTCTGATGGCGAGGCTTTCGGTTCAGAAGCTGCAGTAGATGACACTGGCCACAAGGTTGGTGATTCAAACCCATGAGCTAGTCCATGGGAGAAAGATATCCATCCTGGGAAACTTGCAGGGTGCAGTTCTATTCTGTTCTATAAGACCGTCCACAGGATTGTCTTATAGGGACTCTATGAGTCAGAATCCACTCTACGGCCATCAGTTTTACCAATGGTGTCTTTTATCTTTCAGCAGCCACTTTGTGGTGTGCTGTCAAACCCACTCATCTGCTCATCAGCTCAGGGGGAGAACGATGGTGCTTTTTGGTTCGTGAGCAATTCTCTGTCCCCTAATTTGATATGAGCTGAAGTGACTGGATGGTGGCGAATTTGTTTTATAGTAAACTTGCTTCAAACTGTCACCAGGTGGCAGCAAACGAGGAAAACTCCATACTCCTTGACTTGTTCAATAAAACAATAGCTTGTCACATAATTTGCATATAATTTTAAATTATAATTTTATCCTGCTTTCTGATATGTTTTTTTCCACCCTTTTATCTCTCTAGAATTGTTGTTGTTTTCCATTGAAGTATTCTGAATAATTTTGGTGCAGTTTTTATGGTTGGGAAAAAACATGGGTAGAATTTTTTTGGGTTGCTGGTGAGAATTAGAGGTACTTCAAAGACATTTTAAATCAATGTATTTTGAGTTTAAATTTGGAAATGAATGCTTCATTGTCATTTTTAAAAAGGGGAGTGTCCCACAAATATTCAAAGCTTCTGTGACCTGGGACTAAGTAGTCTGGTCCTAGACTGGTCAGAAACCTTCCTGAGAGGTGATTTTTGGTGAAATTCCTGTCATTGGTCTCTTTTCATGAATATTTATTTAAATCCCATTGGAAATCATTGCTCATCTGAAAGGGAGTTAACAATTCTTAATAGCCTCTTCTGATTTGATTGATGTTTTTGTCACTTTCCTTGAAGTAAATAGGTTCTATTAGCATACCAGATCTGTTCTCTGTCCTTTTACCTCTGCAAGCATTTCACTGACCTCTCACTTAAGATTGAAATATCCCACCTAGGGTTTTGTTGTCAGTTCAGGGTCAATCTTTTCAGGGAGGAAAAGGAAGAGCATTAACTCTTTATAGAGCGAGTCGCTACTAGATGGGAGAAAGACAGTTTTCTCTAGGAATAGAGTCTAATATATGTAGACTAGTTGTTGATTTTCTATTCAAAGTGTGTTCCACGTCAAAAGAGTTGAGATGGTTGGATTTAATGCATAACTGAGCAACCAACCAAAGTAACCAAATACAAATGCATGTCGAGAAGTGATGAAAGTCCTCAAACTGAGTTGAGCTTTTGAATCAAAGAGATGGAAATAATTTTTGGAATGAAGGCATGGCCTACAGAAATCAATATGTCTCAGTAACAGTGTATTTTCAAGTGTATTTTCCCTGAGTGCAAATGTCTCCTGCGAGGCATGGATGGATTTGTGGTTACCTTTTGAGGCCATTAAAATGCATAGTTAATTAAAGAACGTTGAGTGGCCTGAAAGATAGAACTCGTGGGATTGCCGTAATTCTTCTCAGGCCTTAAGATCCCTCTGAGATGAGTTCATAGCCAAGAAGAAACCAGAAGGGCTCTCCACTCTCAGTTCCACATCTTACCCTCTCCCCAAATTTTCCTTTTTATTAAATTTCATGCAGAATCTTTGAATATACTTGCGGTTATTTGTGACCTCAGTCCGTGATACCATTATCAGCAAGGGGCTTGGATGAGTGGGAAGGGCATTCAGTCATAGAGTGGATGGACCCCATACAACGCAGGCAGGATGACAGGCTTCTCAGGGTTCTGATGCTTAGTCACCTGAGGAAAGAAGGCTGAACTCATTTATCATAATGCTTGTTTATAAAGCTGTTTCTTAATGAGAGGAAAACACTTAAAATTGCCCCCCGGCAATCGATGTGAATCATTTTTGACCATGCTGCTATTGTTGAGGTTAGACAGCAAAACCTACACCAATTAATTAGCCACATCTGGGAGCTAATGTTACCCAATTCTCGTTCTATTTAATTGTGGGATACACATTTTCTTATAGTTTTTTTGCAGATACCAGCAGTTATAAGACAGAAGACAACCAGCTCAAACCAGATCCAACTATTTGAGGCTCCCACACACGTGCAGGGAATATGCATTCCTGCTACCTTCTTTTATTTTTTGTTCACTTTTCCTGTTTCGTATTTTATATGCAATTTACTTCAAGAAGTAAACTAAAACAAATATTTATGGCCATATTCCCCTTGATTTTGGATCCAAAAGGACTCTGCACCCACCTGCCTGAACTTGCTGCATCTCAATACATCTTCCTGTGTCATCTGCCTAGAACTACAAGAGTTTGAAGAGGACCCCAGCTAGCATTCGACTGAGGGACTTGAGTTGGACTAAGATGTCTTTTTGATGTAAAATTAGTTCTTGATATAAAGCTCTTTCTTATACATAGATGGCTATTGCTGGATTTGTTTTTCTAGACATTCCTGTCCTCGTTAACAACTCAAAGTATGATTTTGTCTTCTTCAGGTTTTTTATTTAAGATATGTTGTGCATGGTCTTCCTTTCTGGTTTTCTAACTCCAGGCCTTGGACATCCACTCTGATCTTTTCTTTTTTATGTATCTTTTAGATAACTTTTTGCTTTCTTTGTGTATGATGTTCTTGATGTCATCCCATAGCTCATCAGGTCTTTTGTCATGAGTGTTCAATGCATCAAGTCTGCTCTTGAGCTATCCTTGACATTCAGATGAGATAGACTCAAGTTTGTGTTTTCTCTCTCATGGATTCATTTTAATTTTTTTCAGCTTCACCCTGAATTTACATATGAGCAGTTAACGGTCTGTTCCACAGGTAGCTACTAAGTTGCGTTTAGTTATTGATACTGTATTTCTTCATTGTCTCTTGCCACAGATATAGTCAATTTGATTTCTGTGTATTCTATCTGGAGATGTTCATCTGCATACCCCAAATCATTAATAAGCCTTCCTCCAACTCTATTACCATGTTCTTCATATAGTTTAGTTTCTTGGATTATTTGCTTAGCTTACAGTATGGATATAAGGAAAATATTAATAGGAAACTTTAACTTTTGGAGAAGAAACCCAGTGCACTGTCACACTTCATCCATTTCCTCATTCAAGGAACACACTCATCCCTGGGCCTCTTCCTCCTTTACCAACTACCTTGTCTACATTAGAAACCCCTTCTGTGACCAGACTCCTGCAGATAAAGTGGAAAAGCTACTCCCACCCGACATCCAAGGCTCACATCTTTCATCCTTTGAAACACTCGCTCCTCTGAGTCACCAGCTCCTACATTTTCCTCTTTTAACTTCTCCAAGAGTGCCCTCTAGTCATTCCTGTGTTACACTTTGCTTTAAAATGTAGATATTTTCCAATCAGTTGGCCAGGTAGCTTACTTTCGAGTTTCTTGGAATAGACTAGTGAGTGCTTCCTGCACATCCTCCAAACATTTCAGCTGGAATTCCATTAATTTCTGGGGATTTGTTTTTTAGCCAATACCTTCAGTGCAGGTTTGACTTCTTCCCTCCTTTCCACAGGTTCTCAGCCATATGCTATCTCTTGAAATGACTGAATGTGAACCATTTCTTTTGTGATATTGTGATTCTTCCTTCGTGTTTTGATGCTTCCTGCATTGTTCAATATGATACAGAGCTTTAGCATGGGCATGAGAAGGCAAAGGAAACTGTCACAAGAGTCTGATTAGCTGCAGATCAATACATCCCAGTTAAAGGTCAGATTGCAGAAGCAAGGATGGGACCATGATTGAGACACATACATTGTGAGAAACAGAGAAGCTTATAAGATTGGTCCAGGGCCTTTGAACCTGGACCAATTAGGAGTCAAGAGATAAGGCAAACCTTGTGATTATACAACCTCAGTGTGGCGATCTCCATTAAGGCTTTCCCAGCATGGTGTCACAGGAGCCTGCCCCTCCATAGACTGGCTGGAAGTAGTGGAAGTAATCTACTTTCTAATGGACTTTGCTTGAGGTCAAGACTTTTCATCCCTGATCAGCAGGAATTCAGTGGAGGCGTAATCTTTATTGGGATTGTGCAAATGGATTTTGGATTTTCACTGTTATCTGTAGCCTGGTGAAAACAGTGTTCAGAGTTTAAGTTCCAACACGGTCCTTTAAGTTGATGTGTATATAAATTCAAGTATTTGGTTTCTGGGATGGCTCTCCTGGTTCTTGCATCTCAACACTGAAGGAATTCATGCTGAAGAAGCACTTTTGTAAATCCAAGTAACTTTGATGAGGGAGAGGGAAGTTTCAGGTAGTGCAGTTTCAGATAGTGCGTGCTATCCCTGGAAAGTGTGCAAGGCTGCATGGAGGGCCTATGGGAGACCTTGAGAATGAAAATAGCTGCTTTAGGGGAGCACAACAAAAATTGTGGGAAATGGCCAGAAAGTGGAATCTACAAAGCCAAAAGGGGAGTCTCAGAACCAAAAAGAAGAGAGAGAGAGAGAGAGAGAGAGAGAGAGAGAGAGAGAGACCCCACCCCCACCCCCAAGAGGACATGCAAGCTTGTGTGTTGTGTCTACACATGGGAGAGATTCCATCTTCTGACCTGCCCGAGAGAGACCAAAGAAAAAGGTGGGGCCTACCCTCAATCTATTTATTCCCTCCCATCATGCTGGCTGGGATGGATGGCAAGGTTGCGGGTATTGGCTGATCTTAGTGGCTGATCTAAGGTGCACCTGGATGACTTAATGTGTCTCGTATTCTGTGTGTGCCCTGGTTGATCCCCATCTGGGCTTAGGTGACTTGGGTCTGAGCATGCTCAGCTTTGGATTGTCCCCATAGGTGTCTAATGTGGCCTGATTTCTGTGCAACCCATTTATTGAAGCGTGATCAACTAATTTATATTTAGGATAGACATTCCATGGAGACAACCACCTTCTATTCCCAATCTTTCTACCTCCCACCAGCAAACCGATGTCTTACCTCAACCCTTTAATTAAAGGGTTTTAAAACAACACAAACTCACTGCCACAAATTTATTCTGACTTATAGAACCTCTATAGGACAGAGTAGAACAACCTGTGTGTTTTCTTGAATACAACTTTTTATGGGAGTCAAAAGTCTCCCATTTCTCCCAAAGAGTATCTGGTGGTTTCAAACTGCTGATGTTAGCTTTTGAAGATCAATGTGTCACTGATCCATTACCTGGGCTCCTACTTTCTAACACATGCTAATGCACTTACTTTTCCATTTTCTTATAATTCTAAAAACCCTCAGATACTGGAGAAGTAGGATCTAAAGAACTGTCCTGGTTCTTTGCTTAGTGATTTCCAATAAACCTACTTTCTTCTTTCTCAAACTCTGGTGTTCAGACATTGGATTTCTGTGTACACTGGATAGGGACCCTGTTTGATCAAGTTCACTAATACAACAGTTTCTAAATGCATAATTCAGTGAAATTGATTACCCCATTGTGTTGAGCATTCATTTTTATGCTCTTCCTCAAGAGTTGTTCCACCTCCATGAACTCACCGTCTTTTAAAAGATAGAATGCTTCATCTCAACTCATTGCCTTTGAGTACATCTTGACTCATAAGGACCCCCTGTGGGTTTCTCAGACTGTAGCTGTTCACAGGAATAGAAAATACAGTCACTCTCTCTCAGAACTGCTGTTGGTTTCAAACTGCTAACCATGTGACCATACAAATCTCAATCCAACAAGTAATCACTACATTAAGGCCAGCCAATTTCAAAAGAAACTTTTTATTGTTAATTGATGTCTTTAATGTTCCTTCCATTAGCGTTGATGGTGTCTTTAAGCTAGATCGAGTCCTTGACAATGCCAATCTTTTCTCTATCAGAATTGGTCCACTTGTGAGGACTGTGTTTTTCTTTACACTGAGTTGTAGTACGTAGTGAAGGTTGATATTCTGCATCTTCATCATCCAGGGTGTCATATCCTCCTCATTTTCAGGAAACAAGGTTGTGTCACATGGATATCACAGTTTGTTGACAAACCTTCCTCTAATCCTTTTTAATTTTTTTCCTAACCCTAACCCTGACCCTGACCTTGATCTTAACCCTAACCCTATTCCAATCTCTAATCCTGATGATGAACTCTTCTTCATATAGTCTAGCTACTCTGATTATTTGCTCTGCGTGCACATTGAATGAGTATAGCAAAAGGATACAACTCTGTCACACACCTTATTCTGTTCGAATGACAGGTTGATGCATGCCCAGAGGTCTGAGGAGCACAATGACATGTTCTGGAATTCCCAATGTCTATGTATGTATATATAACCTGGTAATAGTTAGATGATTTTATATCAACTTGAAGATGTATGAAAGTGTTGGGGATGGGACTATCACCTGTCAATCAGGTTGCAATCTAATGATGTCTCCATGGAGGTCTGACCTTCCTTTAAGTGAGGAACCTGGAAACCTCTCTATTGTTCTACCACTCTACCCTCCTGCCTGCCTACCGGGACTCTCCCACCCAATCCCGAGAGCCTAGGCATCCTGCTTTGCTTCCCCCCTGTGTTAGTCTGGGTAGGCTAAAGGAACACATTTCATAGACATGCATATAGACATAGGGAAAAGGTTTATATACAAGAGGAACAGGATATTGAGCCCAGTCTAATTCAAAGTCATAAGTCCGATATTAACCCATATGCCTAAAATCAGTGTATAAAGTGTCCTTCCCACTCACAAAGTCACAGGTCAGTGGGTGCAGAATCCCAGTGCTGGCAGGGGACCCCTCATGGTTCCTCACTTCCAGAGCTCAGGGTCCATCAACAGCAGAAGCAACTCATCACTGACAGAGGTCTCCATGTGGCCGCCCTAGCTTCAGAGGTCTGGCTCCATCAGGGCAAAGCTGTGTGGTCTCTCTGCCGGCTCCTCCAGCTTCTCAGAAGCTGCCATCTTGTCTTGTCTGTGATCCATCGTTTCTCTCTGACTAACTCCCAACAACTGGGGAAGATAGCTTCTTGTCTTCATGAGGGAAATATCCCGAGATTTCCCAGAAGTCTCAGGAGAAAACCATGCCCACATAGAGGCCTTATTGGCTACTCAATGGCTATCTCCAGATTAACAGGCTAGACTCCACCCCTACATTTCAATCATAAAATTAACATAAGCACATGACTGCCACACACCCACTTTGGGTCTATGAGACTCTGCATCAACTGGCCTGCGATCTCTCTGCTTCCTTCTGTACCTTTCTGTATCTCTGCTCCTACTGCAGCTCGGTGAGTCTGGAGGACCCAGCCAGCATCACACTTATGAATTTGAGTTGAACTGGGTTAGGATGTCTTCTTGATGTGTAAGTGCTTCTTGATATGAAGTGCTTTTTGGTATATATATGTATATATATATATATATATATATATATATATATATATATATCACTAAATTTGTTTCTCTCGACAATCCGGCCTAATACAAACACCCAAACAAACTCAACACTGTTGAGTCAATTCTGACACGTTGATTTGACAGGACAGAGTAGAACTATCCCATGTGGTTTCCAATCATTATTAAAAAGACTGTAACATCTTTCTCTTGAGGAGATGATAGTGAGTTCAAACCAAAAGCCCTTCTAAAAACAGTTGAATGCTTTTACCATGATGTCAAAAGGATGCTTATACATGAGTGTGCATGTATGTGAGTAAGTATTCCTCAGAAGTATTTGAGACTAGATCATAGATATAATACCACATCTCACTTAAACATTTTAGCATGTATTTCCCCAAAGCAAAGATACGATCACTTGAAAAAATAATATAATATATAACTAGGAAATTCAGTGACTATGCTATCATTCTCTGATTTTCAGAGCTCATTCCAATTTTATCAATTGGTTTACAAGTGGTCTACACATTTAACAATGCACATTATAAATAACTCAAGTTTTAGGAACCACAAAGAAAAAATGTTGAAGAAAAGAATTTTTGTACTCTATGGACAAAAGTTCACTTAAAAAAAAAAAGAAAATTCATTTCTTCTGAATATCCTGTGTTCATTGTTTAGAATGCCAACTTCGCAGATGTGGTTACTTGCTAACACATTTTTAATAAATTCAAGAAATGTTTATTGAACAGCGTATTTCAGATACCCTACAAAGTAGTAGGAAAACTAAAATACGTTTTTTGCCTGTTTGATGGTGAGGGAGTTTGTCAAGTAGACGCTCCTGGCTAAGGATAGGCATGGAACCCCATCTATCAGTTGGGTCTCAGCCTTATGACACTTCCTTGGGTGTGGCCTTTTGCGTAAGAGAGAAAGAAAAAGCAGAGATGAATACCCTTGAACCCTTTGCCTTCTTTTAGAGCTGAATTCCCGGTCTGGTTCCTTGAACTCCTGCTGTGTCACTGCTGATCCCAGGAGATGTCAGCATTCAATCAATGATGGCTTCATTTGGCCGACTTTGGATCATGTTACCTCTGCATTCACAAGCCTCTGGGCATATCACCGCTGTCTCTGCCTCATCATCCTGCTTCCTGTTCATCAGCTTCCATGAGTGAGGAGAATGGCTTCAATCAGATTGGACTTCCCTACTCTTACAGCTGTTTGAGCCGTTTCTTGATGCAAATCTCCTTCTCTATACAATACATACAAACGTCACTGTTTACTTCTCTAGAGAACCCAACCTAGCAGCCTGCAAGGAGATCCCAGTCTAATTGAAGAGGTACTGTTTTAAATAAGGAATACGCCATTGACTCTTGAGAACATACAAGGGAGAGAAAAAGAGCAAAAAGGGAGTCTCTCCATCACATGAAGATAGATGCAAAGGACTTGAGACAATGGGTTCAGACCATCTGGTTCATTAGCATAGAAAGCACTATTTTAACGTTTGGTGCTGTAAAGTCCCTTCCAACCCAAAGCGACTACAAGAACAACAGAACTAAAGCCTGCCCAGTTCTGCCCCCTCCTCAGAATCGCTGTTCTGCTTACCCCCATGGCTGCAGCTTATGAATTCAGAAACAGAGCATTTACTCACATTATGTTTCTTTATTACATGGCATGAGAGTTATATAGTAATCAGTAGATCAGAATTATTTTTGAAAGTGGATCAATGTTATTATTTTAAAACCACAATAGATACTACAAGCACAAAGAATGAAATTTCAGACTCCACTTTCATTGTTGAAACATACAGATTTCTTCAGCTTTAATTTTTTTGGATCTCTTTCTGAGAAGGAGCTCTGGCAGTGCTAATGGATAAATGTTAGACTGTTAGCTGCAAGGCATGGGGCTCAGTCCCTCTGGGAAAGATGAGGCTCTCTGCTCCCGCAAAGATGTGCAGCCTAGGACACGTTCCATTCAATTAGAATGGACTCAATGGCAACGGGTAAAAATGAGAGGGCTTCCAAATGTATGCATCAGTAAAAGTGGTAAAGAAAACTGATGGTGCCTGGCTATCAAAAGATGTAGTATCTGGGGTCTTAAAGGCTTGAAAATAAACAAGCAGCCATCCAACTCAGAAGCAACAAAGTCTACACAGAAGAAGCACACCAGCGTGTCTGACCACGAAGTGTCAAAGGGATCAGTTATCAGGCGTCAAAGAACTAAAAAGCATAACACTGTGTGCCCACCCGCGTGATATGAACACTGATGACAAATATGTGCATAAGCATATGTAGTGAAGTGAGCTGATGGTACCCACCTATCAAAAGATATAGCCTCTGGGGTCTTAAAGGCTTGAAAGTAAACAAGTGGCCATCTAGCTCAGAGGCAACAAAGCCCACGTGGAAGAAGCACACCAGCCTGTGTGACCATTAGGTGTCAAAGGGACCAGGTATCAGGCATCAAAAAACTAAAAATCATATCATTATAAATGAGGGGGAGTGTAGATTGGGGACCCAAAGTCCATCAGTAGGTGAAGCAACATCCCCTTACAGAGGGGTTGCAGGGAGGATATGAGTCAGTAAAGGTACAGCATAGCAACAATGAAATATGCAACTTTCCTCTAGTCCTTAAATGCTTCCTCCCATCCACTATCATGGTCCCAATTCTACCTTATAGATAGACCAGGGGATGTACACTGGAGCTGGAAACATGGGGAATTCTGGATAGATGAAACCTTCAGGACCAGTGGTGAGAGTGGCGATACCAGGAGGTTGAAGGGAGGGTGGAGTAGAAAGGGGGAACCAATTACAGGGATCTACATATAACCTCATCCCTGGTGTATGGACAAAAGGGAAGTAGGTGAAGGGACACATTTGGTAGGGTATGATATAACAAAATAATGATAATTTGTAAATTATTATCTATTCATGAGGGAGGGGTGTGGGGAGAGAGGGGAAATAAGGGCCTAAGTAGAAAGAGGATGTTTTGAGAATGATGATGGAACCAAATGTACAAAAGTGCTTGACATAATGCATGGATGTATGGATTATGATAAGAGTTGTATGAGCCCTCAATAAAATGATTTTTTTAAAATGAGGGGTCTTCAAAGATTCATGGAAAATTCCGTTTTCCACAAACTATTTTTTAAGATTTCCTCAAACCTATTAAATCCCCAAACCTATTGCCATAGTCTTGATTCCCATCCTGTAGGACAGAGTAGAACAATTTTGTAGGGTTTTCGAGGCTGCAACCTTTAGGGAAGGTGACCTGTGCTGGGTTCCAATCACCAATCTTTTAGTTAGTAATCCAACCTGTAACCACGGTGCCAGAGAGTATAACACCACAAAGGAAAGAGACAAAACCACTTTGAGAACAGTTGTATTTTCACTAGGTGGTACATACTACGGGAAAGAAAACGTTACAGCTCAGTCTGTTTTTAATAAGCCCAAGCTAGAAACAATGTGGTGATGAAATAAAAATTGAGGTACAAGACATGCTCAGCTTAGTTATTTAATGCCAATGATGGATTATTTTAGTAATCTCAACTCATGATAGGAGTAGAGATGTGGGAAAATATGAAGTCTATTTGTAACAGGCTAAGGGTTTACATGGCAGTGGTAGACTACAAAGCACATAAACATTGGCAGCATGATAAATCAATAAAAAGAAAATATTAAGATAAGGTGGAAATCTCAAATACTGTGTTGGAGTTTTTGGTAACTTAGAACCAGTAGTTTAAAGAAATGCTGGAGTTAGGCCAAAAGAAAGCAATTTCAATGATTAAGAAAAAGAAAGGATTAATTTTTAAGGGTAGATTAAGTAGACACATATGTAGCTAGGCAGGTAATGACTACAGGGTATATCATAAGATTCTACAAATATTTGAAAGTTAAAATGGTAGTAGTGTAATGACTTAAAATAACACAAAAGTATATTAGTTACCAGGAGTAATTTAGGTAAAAGAAGACTCTGACATTGAAAATTATTAGTTTCTGGAATCTCTCCTACAGAAACTTATAGGTACGTATCCACCAGGACTTGTCCTCTTTCTTTTTGAAAGATCTGAAATTACACAGCAAGGAAGTCTGAATTTTGAATAGTTGTTTTCTGGCAAGTGGAAGACTGATTAAGTCACTTAACTCTTCTTCCTTTTCTTTAGCTGTGTTAGTCCAGGTGAACTAGAGAAACAAATCCATAGACTCGCATATGGATATAAGGAAAAGGTTTATATACAAGAGGAATGGGATATTGAGAAAGCATCCCAGCCCAGTCCAGTTCAAAGTCTTAAGTCTGATATTAGCCCATATGCCTGATATCAGTCTATAAAGCCTCTTTCCAACTCACAAAGTCACAGGCCAGTGGGTGCAGAGTCCCAGCGCTGGCGGGGGTCTCCCCATGGCTCCTCAATTCCAGGGCTCAGGGTCCATCAACAGCATCCAGTGGTGGTAGAAGCAACTCAGTGCTGGCAGGGGTTTCCACGTGGCTTCTCCAGCTTCTGAGGTCTGGTCCCATCAGGTCAAGACCGTGTGGCTTCTCCTCCAGTTCATCCAGCTCCTTGGACACTGCCATCTTCTCTTCCCTGTAGTTGTTATCTCTGAGACTAACAGCTCAGGAGATAGCTTCTCAGCTCCACAAGGGAAATATCATGAGATTTCCCAGACGTATCAGGAGAAAGCCATGCCCACAGAGGCCTCATTGGCTACTCAATGGCTCTCTTCAGATTATCAGGGTAGACTCCATCCCTACATCTCAATCATGAAATTAACATAAGCACGTGACTGCCACATTAGCCATGGTTATTATTAAACTGAAGAATGGTTTATGTAAGTGTCTACCACTTATTGAAGACCTCAAGTTAATTTCTATGTTCCAATATCATTTCTAGACTGTACTACATCATTTGACTCTGAAATATGTAATTATTTTGGCTATTGTTATCTATTTTTGGAGGAGAATAATGTGGTAGTCATCTACTTTGGTGTCAATTTCATGATTGGGAGTAAAGGGGTGGAGTCTAGTCTGTCAATCTGGAGATAGCCAATGGGACCTGTGTGGGCATGGTTTTCTCTGAGAAATCTGGGAAATCTTGCAATATTTCCCTCGTGGAAGTGAGAGAATCTTGACTCAGTCGCTTGGAGATGCTATACTGACAGGATACAAAACTCAATTCCTTGGGACGTTTGACTGACAAGACAGATTACAGCATGCGGATAGACCTCAAGTCCTGGAAGAGCCAGAGGAGAAGCCACATGGGCTTACCCTGATGTTACCAGACCTCTGGGGCTGGAGAAGCCACATGGAGACTCCTGCCAGTGCTGAGATGCTTGGGAGGCCACAGGGAGATTCCTGCTAACTCTGAGATATTTCTACTGCCACTGGATACTCAAGACTCGGCACTCACTGGCCTGTGATCAGCCTGACAGCATTGTATGTGTTTTGTGAGTCTGAAGAGGACTAATGGATTGGTATCAGACATATGGGCTAATATCGGACTTCTGGACTTGGACTGTACTGGGTTGGGATGCTTTCTCAAAGTTCCATTCCTCTTGTATGTAAACCTCTCCCCTATATACATATGCATGTTTATGAATTTATTTCTCTACTCTACCCAGAATAGCACAGATAATATTCTTTTGGGGGGCAAGTGAAAAAAGTCTAGCAGTGTTGAAAAACAGTTATGACCCAAAGATAAATTTACTTATTGAGTAAAATGCTCTTGATGCTTTGAAAATAAGGTATTTGCATTGATTCTGGACAGCATTTGAGATATTTACTTATTCCCTTTCTGCTTTGTAAGATTTGTTTACATGCATAGAAAATCTTTGGTCTGTATTAAAAGACTTCACCACAGTTCCATGCTCCTCACCAATTTTTTAACAACAATAAAAAAGGCTATTGCAGGCATTTCATCCTTTCAATTCCTATCACCACTGCCTTAATTAATACCATCCATTTCCCAGGAGACTAATGTAAGAATTGACATTCTCTTTATAATTTCATTCTTTTTCCAATTCTTATCTCTACCTTGTTGCTGGAGAAATCTTTGGAATTAAACTCTGGTACACCTATCTTCAGTGGGTCACAATTACTTAGAGGACAAAGTTAAAACCTGTTCACTTAAGTCCTGCAGGATCAGTTTATTCGGGCTACATCCCGCGATTTAGCTATGTAACATCTTGTGTCCTTTGTTACTTCCACATGAACAGCTCATGCTGATCTTTCCCTTAACCCTTTCTCTGTCTTAAGGCTATCCTCAAATGTTACATTCTCTTTGAAGTTTCTCTTGAATTCTTTAGATTAAGATTAGTTGTCCACTATCATGACCTCAATTCTACTTTACAAATCGGATTAGACCAGAACAGGCACACTGCAATGGATACGAGCTGAAACACAGGGAATCCAGGATAGATAGATAAACCCTTCAGGGTCATAACGGAGGGGAGAGATACCAGGAAGATTAGAAAATGGTGTGAGTATGAGGAGAAAAATGAACCAATCACAAGCATCATCTAGAACCCCTTCCCAGAGGGACGAATAATGGAAAAGTGGGTGAGGGGTGACAGAGAATGATGGAAGATATGGAAAAATTATATATATTTTATCAAAGGTTCATGAGGGAGGGTGGGGGGAGGAAGGGGGAAGAAATAGGGAGTTGGTATCAGAGGCTCAAGTGGGAAGAGAATGCTTTGAAAATGATGATGGTGGCATATGTGTAAATGTGCTTGATGTAATAGAAGAACTATGCATTGTGATAAGAGATGTCAGAGACCCAATAAATGTATTTAAAAAATAAAAAAGATTAGTTGTTCAACTAATTGTTGTTTTCTGTAGCATGAGTTTACCTGCGTGACTCAAGTTGGCTTAGTATCTCCTTTTTCCGTTGAAGTACCATGTCCTTTTAGGTAATCAGCTGAGTTTTATTTAACATTTGAATGAAACACATATGGACTTGTGTTCAGTTTTCTCATTGCTGTTGAGTCAACTCCAGCTCTTTGTGACCCTGTGCATCACCAAAAACTGTGCACAGTGGAGTGTCTTTTTGGCTGTGATCTTTATTAAAGACCACTAGGTCTCATTTGGTAGCACCTCAGAGTGCAAGCCACTCATAACACCTTGGGGCCTTTGTATGTAGTAAATTTTAATGCTTATGGAATGAATGGAAAGGTAGAATGCTCAGAATGCCGAGTAACTTTCATGCAAAGAAAACAACAAACACCCTTAAACCTGTTGCTCTGGGGCAATTCCAATTCACGACAACCCTGTAGGACAGACAAGAACAGCCCCACTGAGTGCCCAAGAGGGCATTCTTTAGGGAAACGGAGTGCCACATCTTTCTTCTGTGGAGGGCTGGTGGATTTGAACTCTCAACATTTAGGCTTGCAGCCTAAACACTACATTCACAGCCTTAGGCATCATATCACTAGAAAATCTCAGAGACAAGATGGTGAAAGAGATGTATTTTCCCAATTACCTTTTTCTGATCTCTTCAATAGGATAGCATATACTCCTTTAAAAAATTACTTAGGTGATTTGCATTCTGGTTAGGCTGGAGCATGTATGCTAGCACAGCCGATAAGAGCTCACAAAACATGGAATCCAGGTCAGATAAACCCAGTGGGAACAGAAATGGGAGTAGCGATACCAGGAAGGAAGGGGGAAGGTAGGGAGAGAATGGGAGGAAGCGGGGACCGATCACAATGATCTGCACATACCCCCACCCCTTCCAGGGACACACAGCAGAAACATGCGTAAAAGGAGACAGCAGTCAATATAAGATATGAAATTAATAATAATTTATACTTTATCAGGGGTCATGTGGGTGAGAGATGGGGGGAGGGTGGGGAATAAAAAGAGGAGCTGTTACCAAAGGCTCAAATAGAAAGTAAATGTTTAGGAAATGAAGACGGCAACATAAGTACAAATGTACTTGTTACAATTGATGCATGGATTGCTATAAGAGCTGTAAGAACCCCTAATAAACTGATTTTAAAAAACTTATCTAGACGACTTTAGAAACACTAGTGATACTCTAGGTTAGGGACTGCTAACTGCCACGTGGTGGTGGGAACCTATCAGGTAATTTTTGGGAAGAAGATGAGTTGTCTGTCCCTGTAAAGATGTACAATCGCCACGAATCAGAACTGACTTGTTGACAGTGGATAATAATTTTGGGCTTAAGGTAACTTAAGTACTTTCCAGATATGTCCCAATTCAAACCATACAAGGACGTAATAGTCTACTATCCAATTATTGCCTGTTAGTCTCTGATTCTTTAGTTTATTCTTAGCCATTATTACTACCACACGTATCATTACATATTTCTTCAATTTACTTCCACCTTTTAAATCTGAAAGGTGAACAGCATAAAAGTAAAAACTTCACTATTAATTGCTTTATCTTCACTGCCCTCAATAATACTGGACACATAGTGAGTATCCATGAATTTTTGTTGAATAACTGAATTTACATGATATCATATATGTTATTAAGAAAATGGCCTTTTTTTCTGTGTCAATTTTGAGAATATTGGTTTTGGCATTTTAGGAAACTCAAACCATATGTAATCATTAGAATCATTCACTGATTTCTTAGAAATTTAATTTTAGTTAGGAAATGGTGGACAATGATTCATGGGTGTTAATAACCCCGTTCCCTGGAATCACTGAGCTGATTCCAACTTGTACCTGTCTTACAGGGGATTTCTGAATCTACGAATGGTTATGGAAGCAGACAGCTTCATCGTTCACCTATGGGGAGGCGAGTGCATTTGAACCACCACTGTGAATAGTAGTTAATAATAGCAGTCATTTTTGCATAGCAAAATGTTAAAATATTAGGGTTTTCTCCGTAGGACCTTGTACTTACTATCGAAAATGGAATGCACATGAAATACAAATTAACTCCCCAAATAATCTTTTGAAATGTGAAATAATAATGAATCTGATTTGATACACTTTTCAGACTATTGTAATACAACGCTCATTTTTTTATTATTTCTTTTCATTTCTATGATTGCTATTGAAAAGCTGATCTAATTCATTTGGAGGCATGGGGTGGGATGTGGAGGAGGGAGTTTCTTCTTAATTTATGGTAGACTTTCCTAAAGGCTTTACACATTTTGGAGGCAGCACATATGTGATTTAAGCAGGAAAACTAAAATGCGTACTTGACTTAAATGATGTAAGTCTCTGATTATGCGTTTGATCTTAGTTTGGCTTGTTGGATGCAGTTTCACTTGTACCATATACTGTAGCTCACCACCCACTACTGTACATAAGGATTTGCTTAAAGGGCTCTGAAAAGAAATATATTCTGTTGCTTTAATTAAGACAACATTTTTTCTTCTCCCTTTGAAAAATTTCAAACCTCAAATATGATTATCAACTAAATTTCCCTTGAATTTATAATGAGGTAAAATTAAAGAGAGATATAAATCATAGGTGGTGTAAGAGTGAGTAGTAATATGATTTTTGAGTTTTTAGTATTTTATAAGAATTAAAGGTTCTAATGTTTGGCATCTCATTACTTAAGGAAAATAGTGCTTTTCTCCTATAGGGACCATCTGATTTCTTGGTATTGTACTACTACTGAGTGCATATACGATTTCATTTTATGATTATTGGTAATTTGGGGCTTCCTTAAATTAAGTAAAAGATAGGCATTTTCTCAGCACTTCAATATTTAAATGCATATCAAAATTTTGCTAGGGTTAAAACTACACATGGTAAATGCTTTATTGTTGAGAGTTTTGATCTCTATAAAAGGGATTAAATTAAAAAAGCATTTTATTAAAAACCCCAAACTATTTTATTCACTTGAAAATTTCCCATTCCTGATATATACTTCTCAAACAATACAAGATCATATAATTGTAACCAGGCTAACTTATAGATACAGTACTGGCAAAAATTAAGACACATTTGAGATGTATCATTGAGAAGAGTTTAGAAAGGTTACTGAATTTCCAAAAGCCCACCTTCTACACTCAGATTTGCTACAGGGTTTCCATGATCTAGGCAAGTTACTAGCTTCATTTGTCTTAGTGTTTCCATCTGTGAATTTGTGGTCATTATATTTGACAGTTCCTTTTTTAAAAGGCGATGCTATGAGGATGAATAAAGCAATGTGTCCTGGTGAAATGCTTTGAGCTCCTTGGAAGAAAGGTGTTATATAAATACAAAGTACTAGCCCACATGAAAAATAGTTGCAGCACTTTAAATATGAGTACTAAAAAGCATAAGCAACTCCTAGTACATGCTTTTTCTCAATATAGAAAATTGCTTATATTAAAAGAAATGATGTTCATATATTGATTGGCCAATAGATCACTACTGCTCTTATTGTGTCACTAATACATTCTTAAAACTAAATCAGTTATCACACACATGATCAATCCTTCTTGTTCTTTATATTGGAAAGTTTGGAGTCATCTTCATTTTTTTCTCTTTTGTCCTTAAATATGTATAGTTGTTTCTTTGAAAATGTATTAGCTTTCTCTTTATCGCCTTAGGCACCTCCAGGAAGTTATCATGAGGAAGAGCTCACTTTGGGAGTTAGAATCTTACTGCCACTGAGTCAATTATGACATTCACAGACCCTGTAAGGCAGGGTAGATTAGCCTTCCTGGGTTTATGAGAGTATAACTCTTTATGAGAGTAGAAAGGAGTCTTGTAGACTTGAAGGATAAATATCATTTTAGGACATTTGGGTGGCTGGTAAGTTTGAACTGCTGATCTTGTGTTTAGTAACATTGAATAAATTATGACTCCTCGAAGACTCTATGGATCAGTTCTACTCTGTGACATGGGGCTATTATGAGTCAGAATTGGTAACCATATCTCAATATATATATTAACCAATTAGAAATTTCTGAGTCTATAACCCACAAACGAAACCTCATAGGCATCAAATTGATTGAGACTCATGATTTTTTAGGACACAATACAACGTCTTTGTAACATGTTTGAGACTGTAAATATGTATGAGTGCAAATAGCCTCCTATTTCTCCCCTAGATTGCCTGAGCTTTCGCTTTAACACTGTGTAACACTGACCTTTTGCTTTAACAGCTGACCTTTCGCTTTAACAGCCATGTCACCAGGGTTATTCTCTGACCCATAGTGAGTACCAGTTTACCCATTATTCATCCATGGACAACTACAATCAGCTTCAACTCATTTATGACTTACAAAACCCACTGAGGCACCTGTATCTTCCAATCATCTGCTTTTACAAAAATTAAAATTTTGATTGAAAAGAAAATCAAGTTACTTCCTTTCAATTTTGAATTGAATCCTCACAAAACAACTAAGCCATCTTCCTGAGTTCCTAATCCCGGGCTTACATAAAACCTGTCTCATTAGCCACTTCTATTCATCCACCCCACACCCCAACTAGCTAGCCACACAACACAGATGGGCACATCATCTTAATCAGGTACACATATCCCGTTATTTTTTACTGAGGTATCATCAGCTTCCATTCCTAACATGGCTATTTCTCTTTAAAAGTGCTTGCCCAAATGGTTCCTGCCTTACATCTCAGCTCCTCTGCGCAGCCCTTTTCAACAATTCCCTCTGTCTACTGGTCGGGCCCATCACAGTCAGAATAACAACACATCAGCACATTGTGCAGATCACTAATGTATAACTGAATTTGATTATGTAGTTGAAGTGTTTTTATTTTTATGTATGGTATAACTTTATATTCCTATTTTAACCTAGGTGAGGCATTATCTGTAGCAATGAGAGGGGCCTGGAGACATTTTTCTCCCTTGCTATGCACTCTGTAAATGAGGTTGAAATGGGAATTGTAGGCACAGCGTTCTCTGACAAGCTTCTGAAATTATCCCTTGTTGATTTAGCAGTTCCATAGCATACGGCTCTTCTGACTTGCTGTTTAGTCTCTTAGGTCCCCAAATTTTAAAATGAACTGCTTACTACTGCAAGTTTTGAGCTGAGCATCATATGTAAATACATGGTTTTAGGGAGCCTTAGAGAAAAGTTCTAAGCAAACAGTTATAACTAGTGGAGCAATCATAGAAGCTCAGGAATGGAAAGTTCTCAAAATGTCGTTTATTTTTCAAGACTACAATATCAGTGTAGTCTCAGTTTCTCTTAGTATAAGACATAATTCTAGAAAAAACTGATACTTTAATATCTCCATGAAGATAGTTACCATCTTGGGAATTCTATCAGTATCTATCTGACCTGTAGGCCTGATTTTTTAAAAAATATTTTGAATTTTTCCCATCTTTTTCTTCCACTCTCTTTTAAAACTCACTGTGATCCCTTTTTCTGAGCAGTTGGCAGTGGTAGGAGGGCACCGTCTAGTTCTTCTGGTCTCAGGATACTGAAGACTGGCATTTGCTTGGTCCATCAGTCTATCTATGCATTTACTTGTAGATCAGTATTATTGCTGGAATCTATACATATATAAGTATTCACCTCCATTGTCTTTAATGCTTGTACTCCTCTAGGCACCTTCCCTTGCCTCCATCATGTTTTGCTGATCCCCTCCTTACTGTACCGTACCTTCTTCTGTACTCAAGTTACCATCTATTTACCCTCTATGCAGCAGTTTGCACTCCCATCTCTGGCAGCTACCAAATAATGCTTACTTTTATGTAAAAAGCTTTTCTTGACTTGATTGCAATAGTGATTTCATGCCACAATTGTCCTCCCATAATAGACTAATTTCACTCAGCCTAATGTCTTTCAGGTTCATTCATGTTATGAGATATTTTACAGATTTATTTTTGTCCATTATTTGTATGCGCCATAGTTTGTATGTGTTCTGCTGTGTGTCTGGACCATAATTTGATGATTCATTCTTGTATTTATTGTTGTTTTGATTAGAATTTTTTCTAATAGCTAAAGATTGTGAAGATTTTTCCATATGATTGTGTGCCACAGGCATGTCTTTGGTTAACTGTCTATTCATGTCATTTGCTCATTTTTTTTCTATTAGGAGTAGTGATATTTTTTTTTGTTATTGAAGTTTTGAAATTTTCTATGATTTTAGAGGTTTATCTCCTTTTCAAAATGTCATTACTAAATAATGTTCTCCAGTTTCTGGGTTCTCTTTTTACACTTTTGGTGAAGTTTTTGGATCCATAAGAAATCTTTGGATCCATCTCTCATTTGTGGAGGTCCCTGTCACCTAGTTTGTTTTCTGCTGTTTGTGTGTTTCCAGCTGTGCATGGTCATTTACTTATGCCATGTCATTGCTGTTCGGAGCCATAGGTTTGTTCTATTTCATAGGAACTTACACTTCACTGAGTGAAACACTGCCAGGTTCTGCTATCTTAGAATCCTTACAATTGACCCTATATTTTCTTGCATGATCTTTATGATTCTATATTTTACAGTAAACCTTTCAAGCACCTTGAGTTAGCTTTTGCATAAGTTGTGTGATGTGGGTGCTGTTTCATTTTCCTGCAAATGGATATCCAGTTTTGCCCATACCAATAGTTAAGGAGACTGCATCTTTCTTATTTAATATATTTGACTCTTTGTCCAAAAGCATCTGTCCAGAGTGGATGGATTTATTTCTGGGTTCTCAGTTCTGTTCCATTGGGCAATGGGTCTGACATTGCACCAATGCCAAACTAACTAACAGATATGTTGGCTGCAGGATGTATCTTGAATTTGTGAATTTATATTGTGAATCCCAAACACAACTATGTATCTGTGATATTTTTAATTCATGGGAGTTTTCATTTTTGTCTTGAGCTTTTTACTGATTGAGTAGTCTTCTTCACAAACAAGTCTAGTAAAAAATTACCTTTTAGATGAGAAATTAAGGATTTATTTGAGAGTATTTTATTGGGATAAATCTCTTTGACAATGAAACAAAAGGTAAGGAACCACTCTTTAAAATTTACATATAGAACTGCAACACTTCACTAAGAAAAAGATGAAGAAACCAATTAAAAGGGGGGCAAATGATATGAACAGGCAGGTTACTAATGATGACATCCAAATGGCCAATGAACATATGAAGAGATGTTCACAATCACTAGCCACAAGCCATAGTGAGATACCACCTTACACTTATAAGACAGTCAAAGGAAGAAAACAAAAGCAGGAAATAATAAATACTGGATGGACTGCAGATAGATTGGGATACTCATACACTGCTGGTGGGATTATAAATACATGTAGGCCACTGTGGAGAGTGATGTGGTACTATCTCAAACAACTGGGAATACAAATATTATATGATTCAAAAATCCTTCTGCTGTGCTGTATCCTAAAAAGGTAATGGCCATAAGATGAACAGACCTGTGTTTATTGCACAGGTCACAAACACAAGAGGATGGTGTGGTGAGGCAGCAGTATTTGGGATCTGTGGATGGCCATGGGGCATACAATGTGGGATTTGTATTTGAAGATGTTACTGTCTTGGTATTGTCATCCCTTGTTTTTCAAAGATCTGTTGGCTCAGTGGTTCAAGTCTTGGGCTGCTTATCACAAAATTGGCAATGTAACTCACCAGCAGTCTTCGTCCAGACAAAAATAGTGGTCTCAGAAACCCCATTTTGGGCCACTATGAGTCAGAATCTAGTTAATGCCGGTGGCATGCCCTGATTTTTCTAAACTTTTCACGTCTAAGATGTCAGTACCGTCTATCTTACTCATTAACGCAGGCTGTAGCAAGTATGTAGGGGGCACACAGTTTCACTTCTTTATGAAAACTGCAGATAAGGGGAAATCATGTGTAGAAGCAGGTGTCTGAGAGGCAAGGGTAAGTATAGCAGCGAGAAGTTATTTCTCTAGAACTCACAGAAAACATGATGACCGCGTTAGACCTGGTTTTGGAATTTGAACCAATCTTACCAAGGGCTTACGGGATATCTAGGGCCAATCTTCTATTGCAGTTAAGCTCTTCACATAGTAAATAAATGAGAATACTTTTCATCGAGTACATTCCTTAATGCCACAGACCAACGTTCATGAGAATCAGATGGAATTTCTTTAAAACACTGCAGCTCTACCAGAAGAATGCCTGGGTGGAGTGTAGAGATTCCTCTGTGTACATTAAAGTTAAAAACTACTGCCTTTGGAACATATCTCCTATTTTGTGTATATTTCTATTTTAGCCTATAGGTATCTTGAGAGCCATTATATTTTATATTTTTGTAAAATTTATAGGATTTCTATTTAATTTGTAAGTCCCTTGGCAACCATCCCATCAGAAATGCTCAATAAATATTGCTAAAATAGAAAGGAGTTACTACAAATGTGTTTGCCATTTTATACACTTCCAGCAAATCCCATAAGATGTCAGGGAGAATATAACTGAGTAAAAATGCCTGCTCTCCTTTGCTTCCCTTTCTTAAGGATCCTGAGCACCGTCACAGTTGAACTAGATCTTGAACTGACCAAATCTTGATAGTTCCAGGTGAATATGCAATCCTTCCCACTTACTGGCCAAATAGAGTGATCTTTGTCCCAGACAGACTTGGTAGTAATATTGAGAGGAGTGAGTGTCACAGATTCACTTCTGTCCCATAGTCACCCTGCTAGTCATGGCTTCCTAAACTCCAGACCCATATGTTCAACTGCCTTCTTTGCCTTTACTCATGTCTAATAATTAATTCCAACTCACTCTTTCCAGGTGCTCAAATAAAAATCCTCAAAGTCACCTTCCAGTAAATGCATTGGTGCTACCTTGAAGATCTATAGTTTATTATGTTTATGCATAGTCAATGACTCACAAGTAATAGTCTTTGTGATATTCTCTGCTTTGAAACAAGATACAGCTGACATTAACAATGATATTCTTTGTCTCCCATCCTCTTCTGAATCTGGCCTGAATCTCTGGAAGTTCCCTGTCTATGTACAGCTGCAACCTTTGTTGGGTGGTCTTCAGCAAAATTTTACTTGTGTGTGATATCAATGATATTGCTGTATAGTTTGAATGTTCAACTGGGTCACCTTTCTTTGAAATGGGCACAATTATGATCTCCTCCAGCCAGTTAGACAGGTAGCTGTCTTCCAAATTTCCTGGCATGACAAACAAATGATCCCAGTCTTCTTTATTTTTCTGAAATATTTCTATTGGTATTCTGTCAGTTCCCGAAGTTTTCTGGATAATTCTGTGGAGCCATGTGGATAACTGTGACAAGGATGGGAATTCTGAAACATTTCATTGAGTTGGAGTTAACTATTAGACATATGTAAAGATTAAGAAGGCATTTGGATATGTGGGTCTGGAGTTCAGGAAACCATGACTAGCTTGGATGACTGTGGGGCAATGCTCATTGAGAACTTGTACATGGATCAAAAGGTAGTTGTACAAGCAGAACCAAGGGAATAATGCATGGTTTTAAATCAGAAAAGGTGTGTGTTTAGCTTTTTTTTTTTTAGATTTTTTTGTGGTTATCACTGCCCCCTGGTGGAAGTAGGAGGCCCAGCCTTGGCCCCGGAGAGCTGCTGCTGGATTTGAACTGCCAACCCTGTGGCTCGCAGTCCCGCACACAACCACTATGCCACCGGGGCTCAGTCCTTTTTCTAGATTTTAAATATGCAATATTCTATTTTACCCATGCTTGAAAGTATTCAAATATCTGTTGTGTTACATACATTGTATAACACTTGAGGTTTTTTGTTGTTGTTGTTTGTTTGTTTTGGCATCACTGCCCTCTGGTGGACGTGGGAGCTACCCAGCCTTGCTCCTGGAGAGCAGCTGCTGGATTTGAACTGCCAAGCTCGTGGGCTGCATCCCTCACTCAACCACTTACACCACTGGGGCTCAGCCCTTGAGGTTTTGAACTCATTTTATTGGCTAATCTGTAGCTTTTGCAAGTTTTTAGAAATGTGCTGTATTTTTAAAAAATAAATTATTTTATTGGGGACTCATACAACTCCCATCATGATCAATATCTACATCAATTGTATGTATACCACGTTGCACACCTGTTGCCATCATTACCCCTGAAACATCCTCCCTCCACTTAGGCTCCTAGTACCAGCTCCCCATATTTCTCTTCCATCCTCACTCCCCCTCCCCCATGAACCCTTAGTAATTTACACATTGTTATTATTTTTTCATATCGTAATGTCCGACGTGTCCCTTCACCCACTTCCCCACTGTCTGCACTCCAGAGAGGTTATATTTAGATCCCGGAAATTGATTTACCCCTTCCACTCTACCCTCCCTTCACCCTCCTGGTATCACTACATCCACCACTGGTCCTGAAGGGATCATCTATCCTGAATTGCCCATTTTTTCAGCTTCAATGTACATGCCCTGGTCTAGCTGGATTTGCAAGGTAGAATTTGGATCATGTTGGGTGGGAGGAAGTATTTGAGAACTAGAGGAAAGTTGCATCCCTCATTGTTGTCACACTGTACCTTTACTAGATCCTCTCCTCTCTGCGACCCCTCTGTGAGGGGATACCACTTCACCTATTGATGGGCTTTGGGTCCCCACTCAGTACTCCCCCTCATTTATAATGATATGGTGTGTTAAGCTTTTAAGCTCTCACAATACTTGTTCAATCTATATACTAGTCCAATCATCAGAGATCAACAATATGAAAGAAAAGTACAACATAAGGATTGGAAGAAGACTTAATATCAACCTGCAGTATGTAGATATGGGATGTATACAACCTTGCTTCTGAAAATGAAGAGGACTTGAAGCTTTAGCTGATGAAGATCAAGGATTGTAGCCTTCAGTATGTATTACAACTCCATAAGAGGAAGACCAAAATCCTCATGAGTAAACCAATAGGTAACGTCATGATAAATAGAGAAAAGGTCGAAGTTGAAGTTGTCAAGGCTTTGGTGTTGTTTGGTTCTCAAATCAAGGTCCAGGAAAGCAGCAGTTGAGAGATCAAAAGATGTATTGCATTGGGTAATCTGCTGTCTAAGACATCTTTCGAGTGTTGAAGAACAAGGTTGTTATTTTGAGGACTGAGGTGCACCAGATGAAGGCCATGGCATTTTCCATTGCATCATATGCATGCAGAAGTTCGACATGGAATAAGGAAGACTGTCGAAGTATAGATGCATTTGAATTTTGGTCCTGGAGAAGAATGTGAAAGTACCACAGATTGCTAAAAGCACAAACAGATTGGTACTGGCAGATGTAAGGCCAGAGTGCTCCTCAGAGGCAAGGGTGGTGAGACTTTGTCTTCCATACTTTGGGCATATTGTCAGGAGAGACCAGTTCCTGGAGAGGAACATCATGTTTGCTAAAGTGGAGACGTGGCAAAAAACAGGAAAGCCCTCGATGAGATGGATGGATGCAATGGTTGCCTCAGGGGGCCCAGGCATAGGAATAAGAGCTGCTGCAGGATGGTCCAATATTTCATTCTCTTGGGCAGAAGGTCGCTATGGGTTCAAGCTGACTGGATGGTTCCTAACAACAGCAACACCTTCAAAATATGTGTGTCATCCAACCATTTAAAATTTATTTCCTTTCATTCATTTTCGAATCACCATAGCATCTTACCTGTATCATTACTATCATCTTTTAGGGGATTCCTTTACTTTCATAGTGAAAAACACGTACCAGATGATGTCATTTGTTGCCTCAAAATGTCAGCGTTCTTTGGCATCCTATAGAACCCTACAATAAGTGCAGATTAAAGGGATGCTTTCCAAAGATATTGATTTATCAGGTTTGGAGTAGAGGCCCAGGAATCTGCATTATAAACAAAGATCCAAGGTTCTTTGTGTAAGATGATAGGCGGTCCCCATTTTGGGAAACACACTTCTAGGAACACGGTGCTTATATCCTAAAAACCAGTCTCATTCCAACAACATCATCTAATTATAGTAGTAGAAGTGAAATACTGAAGTTAATACTTAAAATTTTTATTTCCAGTTATGCTGCCTCTAACTCAGGGCAGCCCCTTTGGAAAAGAAGGAAACGCTGCCAGCCCTCTGTCTTTCTTACTTTCACCGACAAGCTGGGGTCCTCTGATACCTTCTAACCTGGGGAACGCATCTTCCAGCACTGTGCTAGCCTGGGTGCTCTAGGGAAGCAAAACCAGCGAAGCTTGTATATGTATCGATAGAGATTTGTATCAAGACAGTAACTCATGCAGTTGTAAAAGTGGCCACGTTTCCAGCCCAGGGAAGTCCAAGTTCCCAAGTCAGTTTTAAATTGGAGGTTCTCCTGACTCTAATAGTTACGGATGCTGATGAAACCAAGATCAATA
>PVJH01023999.1:0-33834 GCA_004026705.1 Nesogale talazaci
TTCTTCAGGGTTGTATTCTTTCATCCATATTCATCTAATCTATGCATCAAGCAAATAATCAGATCGGCTAGATTTTATAAAGAATGTGTTGCAAGGGTTGTAGGAAGGCTTATTAACAACTTGCTATATGCAGACAACATAGCATTGCTTAATGAAAGGAGAACTTGAAGTACTTACTGATGAAGATCAAAGCCTGAAGTTAACCGTGTGGATTACTAGTCAAAGCAAAGAAGCTGGAACTCTGCACAACAGGACCAATACACAACATGGAAAATGGAGAAAATTTTGAAGTTTTCAAGGATTTTAACTTGGTTGTTTCCATAATTAGAACTCATGGAAGCAGTAGGAAGCAGATCAAAAGAGGAATTGATGCTTACACCATCTCAGTTTCTTGGTGGTTGTTACGTGAAGTGAATCTTTAAATTCAATGCTTTCTATCTGAAGATGCTAAAGAGTAAATGAGTCTTCGTTAAATTGAAGCAGAGTTTTATTTGAAGGAATAGGATGAACCATATTTATCTGTAAGAATTTCTTGAAGGTACAAAGTACTCCAGAGAGGAATTATTCACAGAATTTAACTACAAAAAAAATCCAGGAACATAGAAGGAAGAAATTCTGATTGCTTAACTTTACATTATCATGTCTTAACAGGCACTTGTACAAATCTGATACCCCATAAGCATTGCTTTGTTAACAATGAAGCATGAATCACTGTTTTAATCTATGGATATTTTGAAAGCACACTGAGTAAATTCTCTTCTTGAAAGCACACCAAGAGGGAAAAAGAGGGGAAGAGGGATGTCCGAAACTTTCTGAAGCATCCTGACTAGCTGACTTTTGAGAGTCTTCTCAGAATGAGTAATGGAACCAGAAGTCAACTTTTATCTTTGACAGAAATCTCTCTCAAACTCAGTATTTACACTTTCACAGCTCTTCCATATATGTTAACTCTGCCACTAGCATTATATTTAATGCTTAGTAACTAACTCTATATTGGAAAGGAATTTAAAAACCTTGATTGTAGAAAATTTTGGTGCATTTAAAATTCTTACTTAGTGCATCAAAAAATGTTTCATGCTTACTAAAAAGGTAATGAGTGTTCATTATTTGATGACCTCATTCCATTAAGTTTACCTGTAAAACTTGTCTTCCTTTTCTCATTCCACTATGTTTAAGTATTGATAATTTTTACTTTTGATGGCTTATGTAACAAGGATGCTATAAAATGTAGACATTTTGTCATTGAAATGGAAATAAAATATAAATAGCACATTCATTTTTACTATCTCTAAGGAAAAGAAAAGAAATAAAACATATCAAACAACTGTAATGAGTTTTTATGTATTTATTATGAAGAAATTTCTAAAATTCACAATTGTCATCTAAAGAAAATATCCCTCTTGGGAATCCAGGTGCAAATGGTTTCACTGAAATTTCATAGACATGTAAGATGACTTCCATAACTTTTCCAAACTATTTACAGTTTTCTTCTTTTTCTTTTTTTTTAAATTTATTTTTCACAGCTATTTCTGAGATAGTGCAGCTGCAGCTGGAAGCATAACAATGGATTAGCTTACTGGCATCTATTTCCTGATTTAGAATAGAGAAAGAAATAATTGTCAAGACTTGAAATGCAACACGAACAATAGCTGTTCTTTTAAAAATTTAGATGAGGCTATTTAATTTTAATACCTAGATATGATAAAATATAAGAGTGATATTTCAACAATTTCTTTTTGGAGATTGCTATGATTGAGTTTACAGATTTTATTGCCTAATTTTAATTTGTGAGAGATTTATAATCCTTCCTAAGCAGGTCTGTCCCTCTTCACTAGTGCAGACCAATTAAGGCAAATAAAGGGTTAACAAAACACTTAAACCTAAATTTAAAAAAAAATAATAAAGCTGAATCCTTAATTTTTTAAACCATGGAAAGTTACTAATAATATGATCTTAAAGAACAGGTTACTCTTTGAAAATCAACTTGGCACAATCTCTAATAAACTACAAAGCCCATGCAAAGTAAGAACACTGCAAATTCAGCATTAATCAAATTACTCTATAATTAATGTTATCAGCTTTACCCAGAGTATAACCTGCTAACCTTACTCTCAGGATTTGTATTTTCATTCTGTGGCAACTCAGATTACAGCCTTTTGATTTATACTTTATTATATATCATAATCCCTACTACTTAAATGATCAGTATTTTAAAGAGGTTTAAAATGTGCTTTCTTCATATTTTATGATGTGAAAGTTTGGTAGAGTTTTCATCTGTGACCAGTATTGTCAGTATATATAAGAATATTGTTTTTAATGAAAAAATGATTAATTTGTAGCACAGATAAAGCTTTATAGAAGTTCACATTTGTACTTTAAAATGAGAAAACTAGTTATCTATCCATGCTTTTGTACAGAAGACATCCCTCCTCAATTGGAATGGTGACCTAATTGACAGTGCTATGAAATTAAAAGCTATATTTAATATACCTGAACTACTTATACCGTTGATAATCTGGCGTGGTTTTATAGTGGAATACATTTTGACGCACAACAGTTAGTGATTTAAAACCTGTAAGTCGTTCTGCATACCTTTGCAATGATCAAAACTATGCTATAATGGATAGTTTCAATGTTATGAAGCCACTGCCATCTTCCTCTCAATTTTGACTCGCGGTGACCCTATGCAGGGTTTCTGAGGCTGTGAGCCTGTACGAGATCAGACAGTGGCATCTTTCACCTGAGGAGAAAGAGTACTTTTTAATTCTTGACTTTGCATTTGCCAGACCAATGTTTACCCAGCAGCGCTTCTAAGGGTCCTCTACTATATTCACGGACACTCACATGAGGGAAGGGTAGCGGGACGGCGGGGACGAGATAAGGAGCTGACTCCAAGGGCTCCAGTAGAAAGCGGATATTTTGAGAATGATGGAGGCAACAGATGCGTAAATGTGCTTGACATACAATGGATGCATGGATTGTGATAAGAGTTGTTTGAGGCTCCAATAAAAAATGATTTAAGAAAAAACGAATAGACATACAAAAAGACATACAACATGCCCCTGCCCTTTGACCCCACACTCTTCCTGCCCCACTCCCCCTCACCCTGTGTGTCCTGGTTTCCCCAGAACCGTGTACATGCTGATGTACCGCCAGAAGGAGAACCGTGTCTCGGCAGGGTCAGCAGAACCCCTCCCCCATCAGACGGGTTGCCTGAGTCCACCCTCTGTGGAACCTGGATCTTATATTGGCAATTGCAATTGTTTTTGCTCCCAAAGGGCTATATTTTTCATAAATAAATACTGTTATTTTTTTTAATTTTTGTTCTGAGGCAATCAAAAGAAGTAAAATAAACAAAACAACTGAATTTCTTAACCTGAAAAATTGGTGACAGAATATCCTAGGAAGTAGAGAATATTAGAGAATGCCATGGGAAGCCAAAAAGAAAGAATGACAAAATAAATGAATTTTCTCACTCAAATAGATTTTCAAACACTATGCTCAATTGGGTCTGTTCTCAATTGAAAGAATCAAGAACGTCAAGAACGTGACGAACAGGCACTAGAATAAGGAAAAGTGCACAGCAAGACCAAATTGAGATTTTGGCTAAAATCTAACACAAGCAGCCATCATTTTAAACAATTTTTGCTATTAATTATGATCTGGTAAAGAACAGCACCCCATTCTTGAATGATACTCTCGTTAAGAGAAAAATTGCTAAGAAAAAAAACTTTAAATAACCCTTTTTATTGCATGAGGTTTAAACACAATAATAATGTTAGGTATCCCTGTACAGCACCAAAGTTCTCTGTAAATTTGCATTCTATACTATGCTTTTCTTCCTCCCTCCTTCAATCATTTTCATTCTGTTTTTATTATTGGACTTAAGTTTATTTCTTCATTTCATTTTTTGTGGAAGGACAAGGCTAATGTCACTAACCATTGATAAATAGATGTTTTTTGGTTAGCATTTGAAACCACTTTAATGTTTATACAGAATAGTCAGCAGCTTAATGGCCAATAAGAATGGCTTTGCTATAAAGATATCAAGAGACCAAATGTTTCTGAGATTAACTTCATATTACTTCTAATTAAAAATAAAGTTGATTATTTTTTGTGCTAGTTTTATGGATTTCAATTTGAGAATATAATATAATGAGGAAAGTATAAAATTTGTAATTATAATGATAATATGAATGTAATTTTCAAAATACAATGAGAATACAAAATACTTTGTATTATATAATAAACAATAAGTATATTCTACAGCATAAAATAAATCATGAGAATTTAAAATCTACATTGTATAGCCAAAAATTAGGATGAGTAATCAATTTTAATATTCAGGGTGAATGAATATTTGAGAATAGCAACCAGAAAGTGGTATTATCAAGTTCATGTTTCCAATGTCACAGGTATGCAGACGTTCCTCTTCATGTTCACACCCACACAATGGAAAGTGGATAGTGGAGGTTACATAGTGAAATTCTCACAAACATGAAGGAAATTTTGGTAGTTTTGTACCTGTGTCAATTTCATGATTGGATGTAGGAGTTAATCTGTTAATCTTGGGATAGCCAATGAAGCCTCTGTGTGGACATGGCTTTCTCCTGAGAATTCTGGGAAGTCTCATGGTATTTCCCAATTGGAGAAAAGAGACCTGACTCAGTCTCCAAGACAACAAACTACTGACAAGATGAGATGACAGCACCCTGATCCTTCCTGATTCCTGGAGATGGGTGGAGCCAGAGGAGAAGCCAAATGGGCTTGCCAGGATGAGCCAAACCTCTGGGGCCAGAGAAACCACGTGGAGACCCATACCAAGGCTGAGATGCTCAGGAGGCCAAGTGGAGACCTCTGCAAGTGCTGAGATGTTTCCACTGCCAGTGGACACACAAGACTCTGCACGTACTCGCCTGTGATGGTCCTGGTGTCATCACACATGCTTCGTGAGTCGGAAGGAGACTGTATAGACTGGTGTCAGACATATGGGCTAATATGGGATTATTACCTTGGACTGGACTGGGTTGGGATGCTTATTCAATGTTCCATTCCTTTTTGGTATAAACCTTTTCCTTTTTTCCATATGCTTGTCTATGAATTTGTTTCTCTAGTCTACCCAGACTCACACAGAAACTCAGATTTGATTTTCTGGTACTCTCTCTGATGTGCAGTCATTGTACTTTCCTGTCACGGAGTCTGACATATTGCTCTGAGGGGGAACAGATTTCAGAGGCGCTTCAGACTAGGACACACTCAGGGCAAAAAGCCTTGCAATCTACTTCCAAAAATCAACCAGGGAAGGTCCTGTGGTTCTCAGTGTTCTAATTCCATTTTTAGTGGTGTCATCATGAGTCAGAACTAGATGCTCGGCCCACTAACAACAACAAATAGGAAAGCCAGCCATCCAATTCCCAAACTAAGCTATATGCACAGGTAAAGTATACGGCAGCCGAGATAGAGATCTTGAGGATTGTTTCTTAACTGGGTTGAGATGATTATAGAGTACATAGAATCCTAAGTAAGTAACATTTTGTGAATATAAACATACCTGGGAAATATGTGGGCATGGTTCCAGACTACTTCAATAAAGTGAATATCTCAGTACTACATTTTTGTTTGCTTCCTTTCAAGTGAAGTACAATAAAATTAGGCCTTCCTGTCTTGTTCAATATCACCAACATCACATGAGGTGGGTCCAGTGTGAGAAGTCCTGCTACTTAGTCCTCTAATTCATCTCACATTTCCTGACTGCTTTTTAAGTAATTTTTCTCTGCAGACTTTCCAGTCCTTATCCTTAGTTCCCCAAATTTCCTCCCTGAGCATCATCAACACTGGCTATTCTGTATATGTTTCAAATATTCATTCATCTTTTCACCTTGCCCCTAGATGTAAGCATTATGTAAACATCTGGAAATAAGCACCTCTTCCTATGGCACTTCTAAATGTATATTTTGCAGAACTTGCATACCAAAGAAAGATTGCTCCACTTCCTATTTATTAACTAGATTCAACCTTTGGGCTTGAATAAGCTGCAAAAAGCTTCAATAGGTACTAATAGATACCCATCTTGTCTGGATTTGTTTAGACTCAACTATTTAGGTCAGTTTGTTCACTTTATTCTGACTCTAGCTGGAAAGCATATTGCTCAGAAAAGCATTCCTTTTCCGGCATTTTCCCCGGATCATTCTAGATTCTCTGCAGTGGTTAATTGTAAACTTACTTTGGCAGTCATGTGCTTATTTAATTTTATGATTAAAATGTAGGGTGGCGTCTAGCCTGTTAATCTGGAGATTAATGAGTAGCCAATGAGGCCTCTATGTGGGCATGGCTTTCTCCTGAGACTTCTGGGAAATCTCGCGATATTTCCCTCGTGAAGATGAGAAGCTATCTTCCCCAGTTGTTGGGAGTTAGTCGCAGAGGCTATGAGTCACAGAAAAAACAAGATGGCACCATCCAAGAAGCTGGAGGAGCCGGCGGAGAGACCACACAGCTTTGCCCTGATGGAGCCAGACCTCTGTAGCTGGAGTGGCATGCTGTTATAAACTGACTTCGGGCATATGGGTTAATATCGGACTTATGATTTTGTACTGTACTGGATTGAGATGCCTTCTTAGTGTCACATTTCTTTTGTATATAAGCCCTTTCCTTATATCCACATGCATGTCCTTGAATTTGTTCCTCTAGTCTACCCAGACTAACACACCTACCACCCTCCCTTGCACAATTTGTCATTAGGTTCTCTCAATTTTATTTCAGATGTGATTATTTTTGAAATCTTCCCTCTTGAACCTTGATTCAGTTTTATTCTTCCAGTGTTGATGTCTTCTGGTCCCGGTGATAAGACATTTCCAATATAATTTATTATCCAGTCTATACACTTTTTAAAAAATCTATTTGAGATCATTGTTTAGATGATAGTATCACTCGATCTCATTGAGAGTTTTTCTCAAGAATGGAAACTGGAAAGTATTTGGCTATATATATATAATCCCATAGGATTAAAAAATAAATAGTGGGATAAGCATAATATTTAGAGACAGTAGTAAGTAGCAAACAACAAAAATACCATGTGGAGTCTCCATCTATTAAAGTTTCTTCCGCCTGTCCTGTTCCTCTTTGGGTGTTGGGTTTTTTCTCTATAAAGCATTGGTGCCATCATGAAAATATCCTTCCAATTCAAAAGTTACACACCATATTTAGCTGCTTGCTTGCTGTACATAGTTAAAGACATTTCCACCATCTTCTGACACTTGGAAGAGTAGGTGACCTGAAGAACTGTTTTTCTATCTTTATGAAGATTTTAAAAAGTGTTGTTACTCAGGTTCCTTTTCACATGTGCACAGGTTTATTTCAAATGAAATACGTTAAAATAAGTCTGGCATGGATTGTGATCAAAACTGTAAGAACCCTCAGTAAAATGATTAAAAAACAAACAAACGTGTCTCTGAGATCAGTGGCTGCAGACATTTGCTATCAATGAATATACTTGTCTAAGTTCCTTTCAAAGTGCATGAATTGTGTAGTGGGTTCTATTGAACCCACTATTGAACCACTAATCACAAGGCAATCAGTTACACTCCTCCAGGCCTACTGGGTCACTGTGAGTCCGAATTGGCTCCGTGGCAGCAAGTTTGCTTGTTCCTACCCACCTTCTCCTAAGTATCATTGGGGTATCTTCCAAAACAGATGCACGCACAGACATCCCTTAAGAAGAGATCTACTGAACAACTTTTGAAAAGAGATGTCAGTATAGAAGGTTCCAAGAGCTGTTTTGATATCCCAAAACAGCAGCTAGATAGACTTTTCTCAGAGAACACAGGAAAGTCATGAAAACGTAATAGGAAGAAGTTCAAAGATAATTAAACACTGCACGGTCTAGTTTTGGGTTTTGTTTTTTTTTACTTGACAATGTACTTGCTCATTCTTCAAGGGTAACAAGGGTTGTCCTGTGAGAATTTCCACCCTACTCTCCTAAACTGACCACTTCAGACTTTTTTTCTGTTGCTAAGACAGTGTACATGTAAAAATAATATACTTTTAGTCCTACGAGGACATTAAAACGACCATTTTAATGTGGTACAAATCAATGAGGGAAAAACTCTATTAGAGGATCATTGGAGAACTGAAACACTGCCTTAAGAAGTTTGTAGGATTATTTGGAGGATTTGTTGAGAAATGATAGCTCCACATTTTTACCTTTTTGTTTGATAAAGTTTTCTATAATCGGGCTGAGCCCCGGTGGCATAGTGGTTGTGCGCAGAACTGCAACCCACTGGGTTGGAGGTTCAAATCCAGCAGCAAGGCTGGGCCACCTACTCCCACCACCAGAGGGCAGTGATGCCTCCCCCCCCCCAAAAAAAAAAGTTTTCTATAATCTTGTAGCAATCATTTCTATTTACCTGTTGATAACTATATCCTGGAGATAAAAATTTTGAACAGGTCTCCAAAATGTTATGTAGTGAGTAAAGAACAAGAGCAAGTGTGAAAGAGAAGAAAAAGGCATGCTGAAGAAAGGCATGAAGAAATCCTCAACATAAATACCAATGAAAGAAATTCTATCTGATCCACCTTTTCACCCATTATTCAATATAAATTGGACCATGCCAAACCGGGAGTAAAATGTGGATTGAGGCAACTTTGAGTGCACTCAGAGGAGAAAATTGCCCTTATGTACAACTTCAGTGATGATGTACGTCATCACTTTAATATCGACACACCATAAGATTAAGCACTTTATTTCCAAGGGCACACTTTAAATAAACACTTCCACATGTAATACAAGAAATGTTTCTCAATTTTCATAGTAAAAACGTTCATAATAGACTGTGGCCCGTGGGCTTGGCCGTTCAAATCCAGTGGCGGCTCTCAGGTGCGGCACTGGGTAGAGCCCACGATCACCAGAGGCAGTGATATGCCCACAAAAATTAAAATAAAATAAAATAAAATAAAAATGTTCATAATAATGAATATATGGGAAAATAGATCACTGTGACAAGGAACAAGTAAATAGTAGTATAAGCTACCATACATATCTAATATATGATATAAACATACATTTAAAATCATAAGTTCAAATACTCATAGCACAGAGATAAATTTTGAAATATGATTGACCTAAATGTATAGGCAAAGGACCACTGTAAGTGCAAGGTTAAATTGGATATCCTTTTATTAGGCACACATAAAAATATGACAAAGCTGAATGGAAAAAATAAGTTAGGAATAATAATTGGGATTATCACCATTACTCTGTATGATAGAGATAAGGGGAACATGGGTAGACAACAATTTCTTGGTAATGTTTTTCTTGTATTCAGTAGTGGGTTCCTAGGAGATCAATGTATTATACTCGATACATTTGCATATATTATTTTGAATATACCAATTATCATGTTTAAAGTGCAAAATAAAAGTAAACTATTTGGGGCTGAGTCCCGGTGGCATAAGTGGTTGGGCTTGGTGGTTCAAATCCAGCGGCAGCTCTCAGTAGCAGCACTGAGTAGCACCCTGACCACCAGAGGCAGTGATGCCCACAAAAAAAAGTAAAATATTTGATTTTGCTATTTTCTAGTAGCGAAAATGTGCAAAATGCTCTTTATATGTTTTCATATTTACTCATACTTTATAGTTATTGGTTTATTTATCCTTTAGGAAAATGAGCCTGTGTTTCATGTGATGAAGTGTTAGATACAAAGTACTTAACTACGAAGTACTGACTTATTTAATAGGCTAGACATTTTCATCTCAAGAAGCTTATTATAAATATGCCATGCCTTACTAAACTTTTTAGGGAGTATCACATGTTATAATGTTACTCATTCCCAAAGAATCTGACTTGAGTTCTCGTTTTCAACTTTAGATATATTTAACAAGACAGTATTCAATTTATGCTTGATTCAGAGCAAGTCTTTTCTTGTCAATATGACAAAATCAAATAAAATGCTGGCTAAGGGAGAAAATAATCATTTATCCTTTAGTGTATATCACGAAACCTTTAATGAAAGGCTAAATGCAGGCCAGGACTTCAAATATTTGTAACTGACCAAGTGAAAAAGTGAAGAATTTTGTTCACTAGCACCAAAAGAACACAAGTGAATACTTGATAGGTCAGGCGCTATTCACTGTCATTTTATGAGAGCCTCTTTGATTTTTCAGAGGATAATCTGTGTGAGCGCTTGGCATGGGACAAATTGCAAGAGGATCTGTATCAGGCTACAATGCCTGCCACTAGATGCACTTACTAATAAGCCCAATTATCAGCACATCACTGCTCAAGAAGGCCTGCTGTGCAGTGCCTTTGCTTTTTCTCTTCAATTTCAGATCTTTATGAATGAACAGCATGCAAAGCCGGGAAACAACTCTTGCTTAAGAAGTAGCCAAATCCAAGCCCAAATAACAATGACAACAAAAACGAATCTCAGAAACCCAGCCTTAATCAAGATTGCGTCTTGCGTCCACTGAGGTTTCTTATGGTCACTGCTGGAAGCGTGTTATTCTCCGAATACTTCACTTTGTGGTAGCTTCTATGATCCAGCTCTCTATCACTCCTGCTTTAGAAAGTGGTTTTCTGATAAGAAAGTCTGGCTTTCTTATAATTGTTCCTTAAGCTAAGCATACTCTTCCACAAATTGAGCAGCTGTGGCATGTACTATAACCTTTCCCCGTGAACTTCTACCCTTTCTTCAAAGCACGTTTTCCACAGGTCAAGGATAAGTGGCTGAAGGCACCTAGATGGCTACATAGCCTTGCCCCGCATGCTTGCTCCAGCACTAATGGACAATCGCTGTAACGGGAGTATGATGGATGACCTTTGCCGATCAGGGGGGTTGACATGCTCTTATTTTCTTATCCTTAAGCAAACACAAATGTTCTGCTAGAAAATACATGATTACCTCTTGACTCTCAATTTTCATGAAGTTTAAAAGGAGAAAAAGAGTAAAATTACAAGAGGACCTTAGAGAAATCAAAGTGAAACAGTTTCTGGATGCTCTGATGGAAACGCAAACAGTAAGTGAAGGTGCAGAATGCTGGCAAGACTGCGTCGCACTAAGTCATAGGGGTTCCTGGGTAACTACAGAGAGCTAGATATATGTGTGACTATAGCGTTAACATCCTTAAGGGCCTACAAAAGTCAGCTCTAGACCAGCAGGCTTGCAAAGAAAGGAACAATCTAGCACCTCATTGTTTAGTCTGAGAGGGCAGAAAACTGCTTCTTCAAAGACACAGACAATAAAACTTTTAGATCGTAAAGGCCATATGGTTTCTGTGACATCTATTCATTTCTGCCTGGTAGCACAAAAGCATCACTGAACAATAGGTAAATGAATGACTGTCACTGTATAACAATAAAACTTAACTTATTTACAATGAAATTCATATAATTTTCACTTGTCTCAATCAATAAACATTGGAAAATGTAACCCAGGGTAGGTGAATCTGTAGAAAAAGTACCTAGATTCATGGTTTCTGGTGGGTGTAGCAGAGGAAGTTGCGACAAAATGGGGAGCTAATAATAAGTACCAGAAAGAAGAAAATACTCTAAATTTGATTGTGATGATGATTGCACAACTCTCCTCCATGTGACTTTTATGATAAGCGGACTATGTCCCAATAAGTCTATCTTTATAAAATGAGAGTGTAAACATTTCTCCTTAGCTTTCAGGCTGTGTAAACACCAGATGAGCCTCTTTCATAACAATGATGCTGTGCACCCTAACAAAGACAATTAAAACTTAAAGCATTGTTTCCAATTTAGTCAAAGATGCTATTGCTACCATTGTTGAAACGAAAGTAAAGTGCTTTCATCTTTTGCATAAAGACACTTAAACACTGTGGTTTTCCAACAAATGAGGATGAACTTATGAAAATTATTACGCTTACTGGATATCTTTTAAAGAACACATGAAGGAGAATTTTAAAAGCCTTTTCTGGTGGAAAAGAAATGAAACCAGCAACTTTCTCTCAGATTCAGGGATGATGTGTTTTGCTTTATAAATACCCTTAAATAATGCTCAACTATGTTTGATGCAGAGGTGGGGTGACTAGCCATAGCTTCTGTGAATTTAAATAATTTTCTATCTACATTATAAATTTGGTCACTTCTTTTCGAAGCACATACCAAATAAATCTCAGAATTAATGTGCCCAATCTATATTGAGGTATCCAATTTCTTAGAGATATCTCTGAATACCTAAATAATTGGCAATGTGCTGCATAATTATGGTGCTACTGTGTCCTAGTAAAGATTCCCCTTGCTAATACTCAGCTACTTTCAGAGGAAGAGACCAGCCAGCAGTAAGTAGCTTACTCTCTATTCACAATTCTGCTCTAACAGCATTCATATTAAAATGTACTTCCCTATACTTACTCTCCATGAATCACAATAGACTCAATGGCAGAAGGCCTGGTTTGGATATTTATATGACTTCCTTATTACCCTTGGAATTCCTGTATTTATATCAGTGGTCAGCATACTACCAAGATATCATTGATTCAAATGGTCCCTGGTGTCACAATTCCATTTTCAAGAAAAGTGGTGGATTATTTATAAGATTTTTAAAAGATGCAATGTTCAATTTCAAAACAATTTAAATATTTCTTCATTCTGTCGTGAATGTCCTTATATTTTCCTTTTGCCTTTTTTATGTTTCATTTTCTCTTGACACACAATCTAACTATTATTAGTATGGATTCTGCTGTTTCTAACACCTTTACCTCCAGCCACAATTATTTCTTTTTATGCACAGCTCATTTTCATTCTTACCTGGAAAGGTGCACCCTCTCAGTAAGCCATGCTTCCCACTGAACCCAGTTATTCCCCCTGAGCAATGGAAAATGGACTTGAACATCCCACATGAGATAGAGAGCATATGGTTGCTACCATTAACACAGCTGGAACATCTGTCTATGGACTCATGCTGTGAGTACATCATTTAGTTGTACCTCATATGATGCTGAAGTAGGTGCTTAAAGGTTACAGATTATATACAAAGAAATAGGGTAGAACAGTTAAGAGATCTATTTTCCCAGTGATTACACTAACTATGCTTTGCTTTCTCAGTAGGATGACACTACTTATAATTATTCATTTAAAAGTTGTTCAAGACTGCAACATTTTAAGAGTAACTCAATATTGGGTAGCATATTAAGGATATCAATCTTTAATTGGGTAATATATTAAGGATATCAATCTCTAATTCATCAACAAGCCTATTCTAAATTAGTAACAGCTAAACATATAACAATATATTTTAGCACCAACTATAGTCTCATTGTAATCCCAAGCCAATTGTATAGTTTATATTAGCTAATGCTTACAGGGACATTACATGATTATCTATGTGTAAACTGCGGTTTTTAAAGCATTAAACCAGCAGCTCATAAAGCGACACCTGAACTCATCAGGTTGACTTCCATTATTCCAATCTATGTTGACTTCGGATTATATGCAAAGTGTTCTAGAGCTTGGAGATATTCCTATATTCAAATACCACCATCTTTCTTCTCCTCAAAAAGAAATGTCTGAAAAAATAGTTAAAATAATTTTTAGATAATAAAAATATAGGTTTTATGCTTCACACATTTTAAGTGGTTCCACTTTTTACATATATAGCTTTCAAACTCAATAGAAAGACTATTCAGACTCATTGCAAAATTCCTGTTCATTCATGATACCAGATCAAGAGAGTTAGAATTATAGTAGGAAATAATGGATCTATGTTCTTTTCCCAGAGGAAAAAAAGACTAAAATTTTGTGCAGAATAAATGGAGAGAATCATCACTAGTCTTTTCTTCTCCCATCTCAGCAATTGTCAATGGACTATATCCCTATTTAATATAAACATCTCAGTCTTGGTAATAGAAAATCAGTTTTTTTTTTAATTTATAAATCATTTCATTGGGGTTCTCATAACAATTCATTCATCAACTGTATCAAGCACATGTGTACATATGTTGCAACTATCATTTTATTTTTTAATAATAAATAATACAATGTTTAACTGTTATTTTAAAGATCTGCATAGGGCTATGACACAACCATCATTAACTCATATCCATAATTGTCTTTTTAAAGTCATCTTTTTAAGACAATATTTTTTCAGTAATTTTATTGGGTGATCTTACAGCTCTTATTGCATTCAATATATACTTTGTATCAAGCATATTTGTACACATGCTGCCATCTTTATTTCCAAATATTTTCTACTTGAGCCCTTGGTATAAGCTCCTCTCTCCCCTCCTTTTTTTCCCAAATCATTCCATCAGGGATCCATACTACTCCCATAATAATCAGCACACATGATCAAGTGTATGCATACCACATTTATACACCTGTTGCCATCATCATCTCTGAAACACCGTCCTTCCACTTAGGTCCCCAGTACCAACTCCCATCCCCCTCCTCCACAAACCCTTCATAATTTATGCATTGCTATTACTTTTTCATATCGTTCTCAGTCTGCTGTATCCCTTCACCAATTTCCCTGATGTCCCTACTCTAGAGCGATCATATATACATCCCTACAATGGATTACCCCCTTCCATTCCACCTCACTCTTACCCCACCCACCACTGGTCCTGAAGGGATCATCTGTCCTGAATTCCCCATGTTTCCAGCTCCAGTGTACATCCCCTGGTCTAGTCAGGTTTGCTGGTAGAACTGGAATCATGATAGTGGGCGGGAGGCAGCATTTGGGAACTAGAGGAAAATTGCATACCTATTGTTGCCACACTGTGCCGTGACTGACTCTTCTCCTCCCTGCAACCCCTCTGCAAGGGGGTGCTGCTTCACCTATTGATGGGTTTTGGGTCCCCACTCGGTACTCCCCCTTCTTTATAATGATACAACTTTTAGTTCTTTGATGACTGACACCTCATAGTCACATAGGCTGGTGTGGTTCTTCCATGTGGGCTTTGTTGCTTCTGAGCTAGATGGCGGCTTGTTTACTTTCAAGCCTTTTAGACTCCAGACATTACATCTTTTGATAGCCAGGCACCATCTGCCTTCTTTGCTACCTTTACTTATGCACACATATGTTTTCAGTGATCATGTCTGGAAGGTGAGCGTCATGGAATGCCACTTTAGTAGAACAAAATGATCTTGCACTGAGGAAGTGTTTGAGTGGAGGTTCCATGACCATCTACTGGCCTATTACCAACCCTATAAGTATATGCACATTGATCTATTTTCCCATAGTTCTATATAAATGTATCCACCTATGTACATACCAGTATTTGGACTTCTATATATGCCCTAATCACCCAATTATTTCCTCTATCTCATTTTACTTTCCTCTTGTCCCCCTATCATGTTCAGCCTCTATTGGGGTCTCAGTATTTTCTCTGTTACATTACTCTTGATCAATCCCAATTGTGCCTCTCATACACACCTTGTCAATGATTTTGAATCCCTTGTTATTCCTTTGTCCCTGGACTAGTCAACACCATCGCCTTTACCCCACCTCCCTATCTGCCACCCCCTCTCCCTCCAGAACCATCAATCCTGTCATTTTTACCTTAACATTGTTCATCCAGCCTATCCTATCTAGATATAACTGGACAGATCAAAATATGTACAAAAAGCACATGTACCCTAAGATGAAGCAACCAAAGAAACTAAAGCGATGATAACAACAAAGAAACCCCAATGTCCAATATAGAGTAAAATGTATATTTATTTACAATATATGTAAAAAATAAAAATAAAATAAAAGCCTGCAAATGTTAACCTCCAGGAGTTCCCTCCTTGGTGGGGTTGGATGGGATGGCACACCTTGGCCCCAAAGGATATCTGGAACTTGATGTTCTGTTGCACACCCTTAGTGTTTTGCCACGGTGTGGTTGGGTCAGACAAGGTATAATCCTGATCCCGTTTCTCCACTGTCGTCCCTGTAGGTCCGTGGGTCAGCGAGGGAAGACGTATTTCATAGTGGGGCTGGCAATATGATCCTCTCTGTGTATCAGCTGTTCTGAGTGGGAATATTATCCTGAGGGCTCAGTGGACTAGGATGCACTCCATTCTCTCTTCTTCCCCGTTCATTTTTTCTCATGTGCTCTCGTCATGCATATCTCGCTCCCCACACTGCAGTTTCAGTGTTGTTCTCCAAACCACATTCTCCTGGAGGGAGAACGGCTGCCCCCTATAGCTGGGATTGGGCGTTCAGATGCCTCCACGCTCCATTGTGTCGCGCTGCATTCACATGTGAGAACACTGAGTTTAAGTTTGTTCCCGCTTTCCTGTGTATATATAAAAAATATGCTCCCCTTGGGTGGGTTAGTACCCCATTCCCTCTCTACACATTGCCATCTGCCCACCCTGCCCCCTGCAAACCCCCACCCGAGTTTGCTACCATATGTAGCCCTGGATTTGGTCGGGCGTCTGCTGAACTACCTGGGTCTTTCCCCAGATTTTCTGTATACAGTAACTTTTTCCCAATGCTCCTTTTGAATTATTTTTATTATTATTAAGCTTACATCAGCAGACTCATGTTGTACATGAACTTTTGCACTTGGCTAATTTCACTTAGCATGATTTCCTCCATTTCTTCCCATGTGGTGATGTGTTCATGCCTTCATCACTGCTTTTCTATGATGCATAGTACTCCATTGTATGTATATACCATAGCTTTTTAACCCATTCGTCAATTGATGTAAGTTTGGTCTACTTCCAACCCCTTGCAATTGTGAACTGTGTTGCAAAGTATATTGGAGCACAGATGTCTGGTCGTGGATTGCTGCTCGCCTCTTCAGGGTTAATGCCCAGTAGGGGGATTGCTGAGTTGTATGGTAGCTCAATTTCCATTTGTTTCAGATATCACCAAATTGATTTCCGTAGTGGCTGTACATACCTACAGTACCATCAGCAGTGGACAAGAGTCCCTATATCCACACAGCCACTTCAACATTTGTTGCTTTCTGATTTTTTGAATTGGACTATCTTGTAGGGTGTTATGTTGTTATTTTGATTTGCATTTTTGTTGTTTTGATTTGTTGTGGTTGTTTTGACTTGCATTTATTGTGGTTGTTGTTTTGATTTGCATTGTTGTGGTTGTTTTTTTGCATTTGTTGTGGTTATTTTGATTTGCATTTGTTGTGGTTGTTGTTTTGCATTTGTTGTGGCTGTTGTTTTGCATTTGTTGTGGTTGTTGTTTTGATTTGCATTTGTTTTGATTTGTTGTTGTTTTGGTTTGTTGATTTGTTTTGATTTGTTGGTGTTTTCATTTGCTATGGTTATTGTTTTGATTTGCATTTCTCTGATAGTTAATGATCAGGAACATTTTCTCATCTGTTTATTAGCCATGTAGATTTCTGCCTCTGTGAAACTATTGTTGAGATCCTTTGCCCACCTCCTCAGTGGGGACGTAGGTTTGTTCTTTTTGGAAGCTATCAGGGTTTTGTAGATTTTAGTAATAAGGCCTTTATCTGATTTGTCATTGCTAAAGATGTCTTCCTAGTTCATGTGCTCCCTTATTACAATCTTGGTGAACTCTTTTGATGTGCGCAGGTGTTTTATCTTCAGTATATTGCACTTGTCTATTTGTGTCTCCTCTGTGTTTGTGTCCTTCCCTATTTCTGATAACCTATGTAATCTCTGTGTCATTTTTCTCAGGTTGGTCCCAATTCTCTCATTGGTGTCCCTAATAGTTTGGGGTTTTCCTATGGGGTCTGTGATCCAGCTTGAATTTATTCTAGTGTACGGCGTGAAGTAAGATTCTTGCTTCATTATTCTTCATTATTCTATAAAAATGTAGATATCATTTTTTCCAGCAGCAGTTGTTGAAAAGGGTGTCTGCTTCCCATTTGATATTTTTCGTGCACTTTAAGAAGATCAGTTGTTCAAATGCTGATGTTTTTATTTCTGGGTTTTCATCTTTTCCATTGGTCTGAGTATCTATGCTTATGTCAATACCACAATGTTTTGACCACTGTGGCTCTATAGAATGTGCTAAAGTCCTCCCATGGTGTTCTTCTTCTTCAGTAAATCGCTGCTAATTCTGGATATTTTCCCTCTCCATATAAGTTGGTAATCTTTTTTTTTTTCCATTTCTTTGAAGAAGGATGAAGGTCATTGTGTCGGTATTGCATTAGACTTATATAGTGCCTTGGATAGAACTGTGATCTTTACTATATAGAGCCTTCTGATCCACGAACATGGGATATTTTTCCATTTATTCAAGGCATTCTTGGTTTCTTGCAATAGTTTTCTGTAATTTTCATCATATAGATCTTTCATTCTTTTAGTCAGGTGTATACCTAGATATTGTCACTTGTGCTTGGCAATTTTGATGAGTACCTCTCATTATATCTCCTCTTCTGTGGTTTTATCTGATATGTATATCAGTCCAATTGACTTCTATTTGTTGAGCTTGTACCCTACCACTCTGCCATATTCTTCTATTGTTTCCAGTACTCCCCTTGTGGAGCTTTTGGGGCTTTCCTTATATAAAATCATATCATCTGCACATAATGATAATTTCACCTCTTCCTATCCCAGGTGAATAATGTGATGTCTTTTCATTGCCTGATGCTGTTAGCTAAAACCTCCAGTATAATATTAAATAAGAGTGGGGACAAAGGACAGCCTTGTCTGGTCCCCCTTTTCAGTGGGAATTTATTCGTCTTTACTCATTGACTATATCATATTGGCTGTTGGTTTTTTTATATTGTATTAGTCCAGGTAGACTGGAGAAACAAATTCATAGACACACATATGTATATAAGGGTAAGGTTTATATACAAGAGCAATGGAACATTGAGAAAGCATACTGACCCAGTCCAGTTCAAAGTCATAAATCTGATATTAGTCCATATGCCTGATACAAATCTATAAAGTCTCCTTTCGGCTCACAAAATCACAGGTCAGTGGGTGCAGAATCCCAGTGCTGGCATCCAGTGGTGGTAGAAGCAACTCAGTGCTGGCAGGGATCTCCATGTGGCTTTTCCAGTTTCAGAGGTCTGATTCCATCAGAGTAAGACTGTGTGGCTTCTCCTCTGGCTCCTCCAGCTCCTTGGATGCTGCCATCTTGTCTTGTCTGTAGTTTGTCGTCTCTGAGACTGACTCCCAACAACTGGCAAGATGGCCTCTCATCTTCGCACGAGGGAAATACCACGATATTTCCCAGAAGTCTCAGGAGAAAGCCATGCCCTCACAGAGGCCTCATTGGCTACTCAATGATTATCTCCAGATTAACAGGCTAGACTCCACCCCTACATATCAATCATGAAATTAACATAAATACATACCTACCACAGACTACCACTTGTCGATTTCACACTTTTACATAACTCTGTAACCATATGTAACTTTCAAATAAACAATAAAATCATATCTATACCTTATAAGATAAAACAAAAATGCATACAACTCAACATGTGCCACTGTCATTGAAAAACAGCATTCTATAAGTGAACAAAATGAAATATATCCTTTGCCTTACAATTGCAGTTGCATAATACCTGCACCTTGATCTTGTAATCCTTTGAATTTTTATTCCCCCACCTAGTAGAGTTTGTAAGCCAACAACCTCATGCCTTTATTCCCCTATTTGGGGTATCTAATTTCCATATTGCCCTCTTACATCAACCCAGCTATGAGAAAACAATCGTATATTTCAATCATAACTGTATAGTTTTTCATGTCATTGTGGTGAATGGTACTAATGATCTTTCACATGTTTAACCACCCCTGCATTCCACATATGAACCCCACTTGGTCATGGTGAATTATCTGTTTTATATACATTTGTATTCTATTGTCCAGTATTTTATTGAGGATTTCTCAACAATGGTAATTAGGGATATTGGTCTGTAGTTCTCAATTCTTGTGAAATTCGTGCCTGATTTTGGTATCAGTGTTATTAGGGAGTTTGCCATGTTTTTCGATGTTTGAAAGTGTATGTGTAAGATTGATGTTAGTTCTTCCCTGCATGCTTGGTGGAATTCTCCTGTGAAGTCATGTGGTCCAGGTGAATTTTTTGTTGGTAATCCCTTGATAACCTTTTCTATTTATTGTATTGTTTTTGGTTAGTTTTGTTGTTGTTGTTGTTATCACTACCCTCTGGTGGTCTATTTCTTCTATTGGTATGAGTCTTCAGATTCTTGACATCCATTGGGGATAATCTCAGGAGGGATTATTTTCCCAAGAATTTGCTCATGTCTTCCAAGTTGTTGAATTCATTGGATTACAGACCTTTGTAGTACTGTGTAATTATCTGTTTGATTTCATAGGGTCAGTTGGATTGTCCCCTCTTTCACTGATCATTCTTGCTATTGAATTTTTTCCCTCCTTTCTTTTTTTTGTTTTTGTTTTTTGGGCTTCACTGCCCTCTGGTGGTGGGAGTAGGAGGCCTAGCTTTTGCTCCTGTGGAGCTGCTGCTGGAATTGAACCTCCATCCCAGTGGCCACAATCCTGCACACAACTACTATGCCACCAGGACTCAGCCTTCCCTCCTTTCTTAAGTTAAGTCTGCCAGAGGTTTGTCAATTTTGTTGATTCTTTCAAAGAACCACCTTTCAGCATCATTAAATTTTTCCATTGTTTTCTTATTTTCCCTCTCCTGAATTTCACCCCTGATTTTTATTATTTCTTTTCTTTTGCTATTACTAGGGTTGTCCTGCTGACTCTACTCTAGTCATTGCAAATTCTCTGCTATCATATCAGTTATGAGACATTCTTCTTTTTTCTAGTGTGCATGTATTGCTATGGATTTCTCTGAAGACTGCCTTTGCAGTGTCTCATAAGTTTTGGTATGTCGTGCTTTCATTCACTGATTTCTAAAATATTTTAAATTTCAAATCCGATCTGGGCCAATACGCATTCCCTTTGCAATAAAGTATTATTCATTCTTCAATTATTTTCTCTAGTTCTCTTCCTCTTCCTTTTGTTGATTTCCAACTTTATGGCACAGTGGTCTGAGAGAGAATTCTGTATATCAATGTGCTTAAATTCATGTAGATTAGCCTGATATCTCAGCATGTGGTCTATCTTCGAATATGTTCCATGTGGGGATGAAAAGAATGTGAGTTGTTTTTTATTTGGATGAAAAACTTTAGATATTTACCAAATCAAATGATCTAACTGTAGTGTTTAAAACTCCAGCCTCCTTGTTGAGCTTCTTTCCCTTTGATCTGTCTTTCTAACAGAGTGGTGTATTGAAGTCACTCACTATAATTGTTGAGGCTATGATTTCTTTTATCATCTTTCGGAGTGTTTGCTTTACATATTCAGTGCATCTCTCATTCGGGGAATAGATGTCTAAAGTGTTTATTTGTTCCTTGTCTACCCTTCCCTTGAGCATTATGTAGTGTCCCTCCTGGTATCTGTCAATGGTTTACACTTTGAGGTCAATTTTATCTGAGATTAGAATTGCTACACCTGATTTTTGTTCATTGTTTTTTGCCTCATATGTTTTTCTCCAGTGTTTCATTCTCAATATCTTTTTTCCTGTGGCCTTAAGATGTGTCTCCTATAAGCAGCAGATTGAAGGGTTGTGCTCCCATAATTTTCTAAGCCAGTGGATTATCTCTTTTAAGGCCTGAATGCAAACCATTGATACTCAGGCTTATTGCCTCTATCTGTACACTCTGTGTTGTCATTTTATTTCTCTTGTGTTGGATGCTTTTTCTATCTCCATGGGTTGTGCCCATGTGTGTTTTTGGTTCATCGTTGCCTTTCTTCCATTGCTGAGCCAATTATCTAGAGGACTGTTATCCCACTGGTGGCCTCTGGGTAGAGTAATTCTGTGTGGCAGCCTTTTGCGTGTGGTTGGTAATAGTTGTTCTTCTGCCCCCAATGGGTCGGTGAGGATCTTTCGTAGGGCTGGATTCCTTTTAGCATATTCTTTGAGATTTTCCTTGTCTGGAAAGATTCTCACTTCTCCATCAATTTTGATAGATAATTTGGCTGGATAGAGTATTCTTGGGTTTGCATGGTTTTCCTGCAATTTTTGGAATATGCTGCTTCACTCTCTCTTCTTCATCTTAGCTTCCATTGATAGATCTGAGCATATTCTTATCTGTTTTCTTTTATATGCGATTGCTGGTTTTTCCCTAGCTGCTCCCATAACTTTCTTCTTTTCCTCATAATTGGATAGTTTAACAACTATATGTCTTGGAATTTTTTTTCATGGGGTTCAGTCCAGCTGGTGTTTTTTGGCCTCCTCAATGGTTGTCTGGTTTTCATTCATTAAGCTAGGGAAGTTTTCCTCCAAGCATTGCATCACTATTTTGGATGTTGGCTTTTTTGATGCACCTTCTTCTGGTAGACCAATAATACTAATGTTTCTTTTCATATAATCCAAGTTTGGAGGTTTTTCTTCTGCTTCTGTTACAGACTTTTACTCATGTTTATTGATTTCCTCTTATGAGCCCTCTAGATGACTACTCCTGTTCTTTGCTTCCTCCATACTTTGAGCGAACACTGAAAGTTTATTATTAGTCTTTGTTAGCTCATTCTTTAGTTCTTGTATTTCCCTTTGTTGCATGGCCTTTATCTCCTTTAAGGATTCTTCCTTCTCTGTAGTGCATCACTTATGACCTGTATATATCTTAGAAGCATTCAGAAGATTTTATTCTTTGATTGATCAACATCCACATTTTCTATGACTGCCATTAAGTCCAGCTAGCCATCTTGCATTGGATTTGGTTTCTCTTTTCTTGATATTGCAGAAACAGCTAGCTGCTTTTTGTTTAATTTATTTAAATTATGTGACATTTTCCTTGGTGTTTTGGAGCCTTGGACTCTCTCTTTGAGAGGCTGTTGTTTTTTTCTGTAGGCTGCCTTTAGTCCACTGCCTTAAGAGGTTGTATTTCCCCTTTGTCCTGCTGTGGATCCCCTCTCGCCTTCTCCCATGCTTTTATAGCTGCCCCTGAGGTCACCTTAGGAACTGTTTACAGCTGGGCATTTTGTGAGTCTGATAGAAAGTGTTGACTGAGTGGAGTGGAGTGGTTTTACTTGATGGGTTGGGGACTGTGTGATCTTTTCCTGGTTAGTGGCACTTCCCACAGATAGGAGCTAAAAAGCCTCTGGCTGGGCACAACACCTCTGGCTGCCTTATGCCGTGCCTGGGCATGCGTCTCCTGGGTGGGGGAGGGGCTGGTCAGTTGCCCTGCTTGGGACAAGAATCTCTGGGAGTGGGTGTGGGGTAGTGTGAGTCTGCGTAGAGTGTCTCCACAGGACCCTGGGCAACCTGGGGTGCGGAGGTCTGACTGCCAGTTAGCGCGGCACTGATGCCATCTGGACCTCTCCAACTGCTATTGTTGAGCCAGCGCCCTGAACTCCACTGCAAAGAAGCAGCAGTATCTGGGCAGAGTGGGGGCATCCTTGGTGAGTGCTGGTATGCGGTTCGCGCCTGCTTCTGCTTCAGAGAAGGCCTCTGAGCTTTCTTGGAAGTAAACAAACCAATCGAGAGCCCCACCTTTCCCCATGTCACCCCCACTGACCAATCTCTGAGCTCACAATGCGACCTAGCTGTCTGGCCGCCATCTTCCCTGGGTGTCAAGCAGTTTATTTTTGTCTGTTTTTTTTGCTTGTTTGTTTGTTTTTAGGGCATTTTTTTAGGGCATGCCCTGGGGTGGTGGGAGTAGGAGGCCCAGCCTTTGCCCTTGTGGAGCTGGAATTGAACCTCCATCCCAGTGGGCCATAGTCCTGTGCACAACCACTACACCATCGGGGCTCAGCCCCAAGCAGTTTATTTTTAAGGAGGACATTTGCTTATTCTTATAACGGAAACAAATATATTATGTAAGAAGAAAGAGAAGGGAGATACTTTACAAAATATTTAAACCCCAAGTTCAATCTCAAGTTGTGTTGCCGTTAGGCGCTTTTGTGTTGATACCCACCCATGTGGGTGTGATGCACAACAGAACAGAACACTGCCTGATTCTGTGAAAGCCTCACAATTGTTTTTAATAGTTGGCCTGAAATTATAGCTACTCTTCACTTTTTGACTAGCTGCTTATTGAACATTTTGCACTTTTGTCAACAGTTAAAATATCTATCATCCAACTCCTTTGTGAATTATTGAGACAGTGGACACAGTGGCAATAGCTTTAGAACATTCTATTCACCATGAAAGGTCTCCAACAGCCTCCAAAAAAGATGGACTGGGAAAGCCTAGAACCTCCATTGATATATCAGTGCATACAGCCTCCTTCTCTGTGTCCATTGTCCCTGAACAGATGCAAAAACAGCCTTCCATCAGTGGTCACCTGTTCTGCATCCTTTTATAACCAAAATCCCTGCCAAATCCTATGCCATCCTTTCAAATGCTTATTTGTTTAAGCCATCCTTGCTTTTCAACTCTTTAAAGAGGTCTTGTCCAACAGATTAATATGTCTGTGGCTTTTTATTGCTGCTTCCATAAGTATTGAGTGCACCCTTAGGGAAAATAAAATCCTTGGCAACTTCACTTTCTTTCTCCATTTATTACCATGCGGTGTATTGGCCCACTTGTGGATATTTTGACTTCCTTTATATTAATTTATAACCCATACTGAAGACCACAGTCTTTGATATTTATCAACAAGTGCTTCAATTGCTGTATACATTCAGTAACTACAAAATATCATCTGCACATGTCAGTTTATTAGTAAGTCTTCCTTCAATTCTGATTCTGAGTGTTTCTTCCTATAGTACAGATTCTCAGATATTTTCTCAGGGTACAGATTGAATATGCACAGGGAAAGTATACCACCTTGACATACACATTTCTTGATGTTAAGTCACACTGAATCTTTATCATTTAGTTGATCCCAACTCATAATGGCAAGGTGGAACAAAGAATAACTTCTGAGAATCTCTGAAATAGGAACTTTGTACAGGAGTAGAAAGTCCCTTTTACCCAGGCTTTTCTGGGGGCTTCAAACTTTTAACTTTGTGGTTAGCAGACCAATATGTAACCAATCAGTAGCAGGGACCCTAAATCACACAGTATTCCCTTAAGCTGTTTGAACAATGTTCTCTTGGTCCAAACACAGGCACTGCAAGTGTTTCATACTTGTAATCCTTCTCATGCTTATCCATAGTTTGTTATGATTCACATATTTTCATGGGTTTTCATAGTTAAAAAACATGATTGAATAGCTTTCTAGTATTCTCTCCTTGTTGCACAGATACATCTGACTTCAACAAGGTTATTCCTTGAGGTATATTTTTTCCTGAATCAGACTTGATGTTCTAGCTGCTCCATATTAATGGACTGCTGTGTATATTTTTCATGATCTTAAGCAAAATTTTACTTGTATGTATACTAATGATCTGATTTGATAATTTTCATATTGTGTTGAGCCATCTCCCTTTGGAAAATGTTTAACTAGAAACCTCTTCCACTCACTTACGTAGATCTTCAATGTTTCTTGGCATTGAGTGGTGGGTATCATCAATGCTTCATCAGTTTGGAAACACAACCAGTGCTCATAGAAATGACAGCTGATTGAATGACACCTTGCACTGGGTACATCTCTGTGCAAGAAAAGACTCTTAAAAGTGATAGAAACGTTAGTACAAGGACTAGGGCAGCTCCCAACCAAACCATGATATTTTCAGTTCCTTCATATGCATGTGAAAATGGAACATTGAATAAGAAAGACTGAAGAAGAATTGATAAATTGAACTATAATGTTGGTGAAAAATGTTAAAAGTATCATGGATTGCTAAAAACAAAGAAAATCTATCTTGGAAGAAATACTACAATAAGGGTCTGCAGATGTGCCTTCATCTCGTCTACTGTGGACATGTTATCAGGAGAGAATTGTCACAGAAGAATGACATAAGCCTTTATTAAGTAGACAGAGAAAAGGTGGAATATCCTTAAGGAATTGTATGGACACAGTGACTGCAAGAATGAGTTCAAACATAAGAATAATCCTGAGGATGGCAGAGGATATACTAGGCATTGCTTAGTTCTGTGGACACAGATTCACTGTGAGTCAGAAATTACTTGAAAATGCCTAACTCAAAAGCAATAATGATGACAGCAGCATCAACAACAGCAAGTGTTACTCTATTGACTGGGCACGACCTCCTTTTAGCCATCTACTTCACAGTCCTCACTGTAAGTGGTCCAGAATTTGTCATTACAAATGATATGTGAGATGAGTGCAATAAATCTAAAATCCTAATGTTTCCAATAGAAAGTACATAATACATTATATGCATGGTACTTATGGCTACTTAAAGTTCATGGCTCTCATTATTTCAATCCAAATGGCAAAATCTTTCTGGTCTAACTGAAACTTTTAGCAAAGGAAACAAGTTTTTCTTTTATCTTCCATGTTCACAAAATACAAAATAACCTATGTTCCATTGCATTTAGCACGTTAGTTAATGCTAATATGCTAATCCCCCAAAAAAGAGTCCTGTAGTTCTTTGGAACTGCTATCTACAAGATCAGTGGTTTGAACCTACATGCCGCTAAGCAGGAGAAATATTTAACAATCATATTTTAAGAAGATTTAAGTCTTATGGAGGAGTTCTAGTCAGTGCTATACTTGCACTATAAATAGTCGTTACCTGGATGGAGGTGGGTTTAGTTCAGTTTGGTTTGGTTTACTCCTCAACATGCACTTTGCTCTCTATAGCTTCAGTAATCAAAAGGGGTTGGCTGCTTTCTTCCTGAAATAATTTCAGTCACATTTTAACACTAAGCATGATCAGAATTACTATTATATATTTAAATCTCCAATTACACTAAATATAAAAGTTCTGATAGTGCTGGTGAGTGAGTCTTGGATGGCTAAACACAAAGTCAGAGTTTGAACCCATTCCAAATTCCTGGGAGAAAGTTAAAGCAATCTGGTCCCAAAACCACTTACAGTCTGTACAGTGGAAATTCTGTATACAGTCACTTTGATCCAAAACCAACTTAATAGATAATCACTTACTAGATAATAGAAGTATGTCATTGCTGCAAAGAGAAAGGTAATACACTCTATAAGCGATGTCAGTATAAGATGACCCAGGTAAAATGATCACATTGAAAAGTTTGCAAGAATAAAAGAAAATTGCATTTAAGTACATGCATAACACATAAAGTAATATAATAGCCAAAATATTTGTGGCTAGTTACATAGATTTATATGTATTCAATCTATGTGTTGGAGGGCATGTGATAGTGCATTCACATACATTTATAAGTATAGCATAGTTATGGAAATTTTAATATATATACTTGTATGTGATCCACATATATGTATCATGTACATATAAATATACATGTATATAAACATATATACACATTGGGTACACCATTGTAGAAAATTTTTGTTCTTACAAAATACCTCCTGGGACTGAGTTACAAGACCTAAAGTTTAAAAAATCATAATTGTGAACGATCTCTACGTCAATAAGCATAATTTGTGAATGTAATGGTTTATATCCTAGTTTGAGAAGTAAATATGGGTTCTTAAAAATGTATGAGCAACTCTATGATGCAACAATTAGTCTACTTATCTGGAGCACAGGAAGGAAAATCACTCAAAGACATGGGAAAACAATGATTCCACAGATCTAATGGCTCACTTGAACCACAGTCTTATCTAACCTGAGACCAGAAGAAGTAGATGTGCTTGCCTACCACTACCTACTGTTCTAGAAGTAGAGTTTATAGAATGAAACTTGAATTCATAAAAAAGGCAAGATGTATTTGCTTTAAAAGACTGAAAAAAGTCAAGATATTTAGTTCCTTTTAATGAAGATCTAAAGCCACTGCCAGTGCTCATCTTTCAGTCAAGTAATAAATTTGTCTATAAACAGTTATATACATTAATATTATGCTCCTTAGACTAATCAACAAAACCAAATACATAGCATTTGCTCCAAAGCAAAGATGAGAAATCAAAGAGGGGCATAAACCTGGAGGATTGGAAAGAGGGGCAACCGAGTGGAAATGAGAGAGGTGCTGACCTATGGTAAGGATAACAATCAATGTCATGAAATAAGTTATGTGTGAATTGATAAATGGGAAGCTTACATATATATACCTAAAAGGTTTACTAGTCAAAAATAGATATGCACATCAATTTTGTTACAGAAGCATAAAAGAAATTATAATCATGGAAATCTACTTCATATCTATATTCTTTTATTCAGGAAAAAGAAATATATAGCATAAAGCAAATGATTTGGAAGAAATAGTAGATGAGAATATGTCACCACTTCATGCTGTTAGGGAATGACAAACCTGTGGTTTAAATCATAGGTTCTGTAAATAGTAATTTCATAGAGTCAGGCTAAAGATGCCATTAAAGTTAGAAATTGGAATCATAGATCATTAAAAAAGGTTCCATACAAAGATTAATACATAGTTTTATGTGTATGTATTCTGAAATAAATGTGAAATTTCAAATTATCTAGGTAATGATTTTCTTTCTTTTAATAATAAAAATGCTTCAAAAATTGTTATCTTTACTAGATTATTCAAAATCATATTAGTATGCTTCATATTTAAGAAACATAAGTTAGAATCAAGTGTTACTAAACACATATCTCAAAGTGCAGCTTCAAAACAAAATAAACAAGATGTTTATTAATGTTTGTTAAAGTTATTTGTTTATATAAATATGACTTTAAATGACTAAAATTATAAGTGCTGCCAGATTTGTCCACTTTTACTGTTGACTAAAGTTGAATGTAAAGCTATGCAGGAAATACTATTGATTTTTAGCGTTATATGAACCAAAATAGAGCTCTCAAATGACCTTCCACTTTGATAACAGTCTCTATAATTTGAAGAGTGTGTAGAGGAAGAAGTGTTTTAAAATTTCTGAAGCATGATAAATACCAATTTGTGGAGGTCAGCAGGCCGTTTTCAGATCAGAATAACAGATATCACAGCAAAGCAGTGAAAAGATGAGCACAGTTTCTTGAAAATCACATTTTGAGGATGCTTGCTTTAGTTTTCAAGGAATTGATTTACTAATCACTTCAAGGTTGTTTTATCTACAAAATATCATATAATTTTCCTGTCACCTTTTTATGCATGTTCATCATATAACAGAATGTCTTGTTTCTTAATACAGAAGGAAAGCGGAAGGAGGGAGGAGAAAGGAAAGAAAGCAAGAGGAGTGACTGAGGGAAAGAGGATGGAAACTGATCATTGAAATCTGTATCAGTGTTATGATTTACTGAAAGCATAGTATTTAATGACCCACAATTTCCTTGTCAACCTATGGGTTTTGGAAAAAATACTAATAGAAAAAGAATAAGTATTATTTTAAAATAAATTAGTGGTTGTTTTCAAAAGAAATCTTCAAAATTTGTTCAATTTCCTCTGTTTAAAAAAGGGACATAATAGAAAAAAGGACATAGCATTGATTGTTTCAATGACTGATCCAAAATCCTACTTAATCACACAGGATAACTAACTGAACATAACTGGGATTTTTCATATTTCTAAGTATTCTAAATTTGAAAACCAGTGAAAACCAGTGTGGTGAGTTTCACCGGTGTGAAAAGCACTAGGCAGCAGGTACAGGAGATGCAATGGGAATCAGATACTGGTCTAGCGTAGTGCTCTGGGCTGTGGTCGGTGTTGTCCATCAGTCTCCGGTCCCGTATTTGTCCTCCAGATCTCCTCAACGACGGGTCTCCAGTATGCCTATTGCAGGGACTCATCCAGCCAGTACTGCCCATTATGTTGCTATTCCCATCATGGCAACTACCCCCAGCCACCGCTCCCCAGTCATTAAATCCCAAGTTTAGCACTCACCCAGCAGAGCTTCTTACTGTCACGGTTTGACACCCCAAATGGCACCTCTCCTGCCAGCTGGAGGATCCTTCCTCCAAGACCAGACTTCTCCCTATCCTTTCCCTCCTTGGACCAGTGCTCCTTCACCTTCTGTGCTCAGAGTGGTGGATCTGTGTCCTAAGTTGATAGGGGGAACTGGAGCCTATTTCCCTGCCTTCAGCTAGTAACAGATACCTCCCTCCCAGGTTACCTCACCCCAAGCTTGCCACTCCCCTAGCAGAAGCTCTTGCAGTTGTATTTTTACACCCCAAATAGCATAGGGGTCTCCCATTGCCAACTTTCAAATCCTACTTCCAAGACCAGTTTTCTCCTTTCTACTCCTACCATTTGTACTTCTCCATGCAGTGCTCTCCCATTGCCTGTGCTCAGAATTTCAGAGCTGTGTGCTAAGTGGACAGACATGACTGTGGCCTTTTTCCTGTCTTCCTGCAGTGCCTATATCTGTGAACAGACCTCTCCCAGTCCCCTCTAGTTTCATGCTCCCATGCTCAGGTCAGCATTTTCCTTTGGAATGATGTCTGTGCAACCATGAAAGGACCCGTACAATAGCATGAGTGGTCCTGTAGTGCAGCTTAGGCTGACTGCAAATTCTGACAACTGAGGAGGCCATTCCACCTACCAGTCAAACAATAAATCATGACAGGCTAGGGTGAGATGGAAACCCCATTGGAACATAGGCGAAGCACAACACCCATACACACACACACACACAAATGGTACCATGTTCCTCTAAAATGATCCGTAAATAGCAATCTGGCTTGGAGTCATACAGAATATGAGAGAAGTAATCCAGAAAAAGGATGAAATTATAGATGAAATAAAGACCACACACTAAAGGGAAATACAAAAGTTAAGGGAATAGATAAAAAAAGGAAGTAGAAAATTCACACACTTAACCAACAGACTCTAAGAAGCAGAGAGTCATGCCAGTGACCTAGAGCATAACCAGTTAGATTTCAACAAATAAGAAAGACAATCATACAAGATACATAATCAGAGAAGCTGAAGAAAGCCTGAGAATCATGTCTGATGAGATGAAGAGTAACACCATTAGAATCAATGGACAACCAAAAAAGACACAAAAGAGAAGTTGACAGCAAAAATAGCAAGATAAGTCTTCAAAGGAAACCAACCCCAGCCTAGTAAATGAAAATTTGGCAGGATTCAGGAAGCCAAAATGTAGCCAATTGACTGAATCTTAAAGTGAATTCAATAAGGTATTTAGTAGTTTTGCTATCCAACTTTGAGGAAAACGAGAAAATTATAAGACCTGCAAGAGGAAAAAAGTCAGTCACTTATAAAAGCACCCAAGTAAGAATATGCTCAGAACTATTAGCAGACCCTATGTGGAAGGAGAGTGAATTGAACAATTCCAAAAATTGAAGGAAAATAATGCAAATCCAAGAATAATCCATCCAGCTAAATTATCTAAAAAGATTGAAGGAGATATAGGAATTTTCCTGGATTAGGAGAAACTCAAAGAATATGTTAAAAGAAATCCAGGTCAACAAAGAAATCAATGGTGAGCCAAGAAGAAAAACACTCACTGAGCACAAATATGATACTACCACATTGAACAACTCCAGCCAGAATGCTCAACAACAAATTGAAAACTGTCCAAAAATGCCATTAACTCAACAGTGAAAAGAAGGAACTGAATTACGTACCAGCATTCACAGCACGCTCGAACTGAGGTACAAATACACCAAACAGAAAAGGTATAAAACATCAGAGAGTCCACAGATGGGTGTAATAACCCTGAAAATCAATGGACTCAATTTGGCCATTAAAAAACAAAGTGAACTCTCTTAGAAAATACAACCCATCATATCTCAAGATTGCAAACAAGAATAGGCTGAGAATCTAAGGCTAGAGAAAAATAAACCAATCAAATAGTGATTAAAAAAACCCAGAGGTTGCAATCCTAATCTCGGACATAATGGATCTCAAGATGCAACTCATGACCATAGATAAGGAAGGGAACTAATAATGTTCAAGAGAACACTAGCCCAAGAACCAGTGATCATAATAAATATATAGAATCCCAACGAGTCTCACATAATTCCTCAATCAAATGTTCCAAAAGATGAAAAAAGAAGTCACACTCTCAAAAATTGTAGTATGTGCATTTAATACACCTCTCTCTGAGAAAGATAGATCCAGAGAAAGAAGCTTAAAAAGGAGGCTAGAAACCTATATTCTGCAGTTAGACAAGTTGACCTGATAGATAGTTTCAGAGCTCTGCACCTAAATCCAAAAAAATTAGCATTCTTTTCAAGTCCACATAACACATACTCAAAGATAGACCACATGCTGGGACATAAATCAAGTCTGTGAAAATTCAAACACAAAGAGATTATACAGACTTCCCTTTTGGACCATTATGTTATAAGGTTGGACATCAACATAAGGATGAGTAAGAAAATAGAAGTAAACAATTGGAAGATGGATAACTTGCTATTGCATAATGAGTGAGTACTGGCCTAGATCAGAGATGAAATTAGGATGTTTCAAAAAGTCAAAGTGAATGAGATACAATGTAGTAAAACCCTTGGGACACAGCCAAAGCAATTACAGTATCAGAGGATGTTTGATAATAATGCAATGCATGTATGATAAAAGGAGAAACTTGTGTTTGCTATAATGGAATAAAACACAGAAATTAGAAAAAGTCAACAGGACAATTAGGATAATAGCAAAGAAAGTAATAAAAATCAGGGCTAATCTACATGATAGAGAAAAAAAAATGTTCCTAAAAGTTGGACCTTTGTTCTTTAATGCCTGATGCCAGATTGTCTCAGCACCTCATGATCGCACAGGCAACTGAGCTTCTTTTATGGTGGGTGTTGTTGCTCCTGAGCTAGATGGCTGCTTGTTTATGCTCAAGTCTTTAAGACCCCAGATGCTGTATCTTTTGATAGCTGGCCACCATCTGCTTTCTTCACCACTCTTGCTCATGCTCCCACATGTCCTCAGTGAACACCTTGTGGATGTGCGCACACTTTTGTGTGTTTGTACTTTTGCAAGTACCCTTTGCCTTTTAACTCTTTCCTCTATTTTCTTCCATCTCCCTCCTGTCCCATCATCATGTTTCACCTTCATTGGCATTTAACTGCTTCCTCACAGATTCATTGTCCTTTCTTATTCCTGAGCAGGCCCCCCAAACCCTCCTTTCCATCGATTCCAGGCCAGTTATTGCTCCCCCTCCCCCACCCATGTTTTGTCCACACCCCCTTCTCCTCCCCTCTTGAACCAATTGACTCCCGATATCGCTGAAGACAAATGGATAGAGAGGCAAACAGAGTAGAAGAAATGTTGGTGCCCAGCTATAAAATTACTGAATATCTGGACTCTCAAAGACTTGAAGATAATGGAGTCAGCATTCAGCACAAAAACAGCAAAGCCCACATGGAAGAAGCACACCAGCCTGTATGATCAAGAGGGGCCAAAGGAAGCAGGTAACAAGCATCAAAGAACAAGAATAACATCATTACGAATGAGGGGTAGAGCAGGATGGGGACCTAAGATCCACTGGTGGGTAATTGGTCAGCCCTTTACAGGGGAGTCACAGGGAGGAAACAAACCAGTCAAGGTGCAGCCGGGCAGTGATGATGCATACAAGTATCCTCTAGTTCCTGAAGCCTTCCTCCCTCCACAACCATCATGGTCCCCACTCTACCTTACAAATCCAGATGGACTGGAGAAGGTACACTCGTAGAGAGAGGAACTAGAGATATGGGTAAACCAAGATGGATGAACCCCTTCGCCCCAGTGGTTAGATTGGAACTGCTGGATGGGTAGAGAGAAGACAGGGTGGAGAGATGGAACCAAATGCTAGGATATACACATAAACTCCTATTTGAAGGATGGGCATCAAAGAAGTGGGTTGGGGGAGAGGTTGGGCAGTGTAAGATATGACAGAACAATAATAATGTATAAAGTATTGGGGGTTGGTGGGGAGGAGAGAGCAGGGGAAGAGGGGAAGTGCTGGAAAAGCCAATGCTAGGGGCTCAAGGGAAAAGGCAGATGATTGGAAAACAATAATATCAGCGGACATGTGAAGGTGCTTGGCATAGTATGTTTATTT
>PVJH01024000.1:0-33832 GCA_004026705.1 Nesogale talazaci
AGTAGAAAGCCTCCTCTTTCCTACACAGAACAGTTGATGGCTCTGAACTGTTAACCTTGCAGGGTTAGGAGGTCAACTGATAACCACTCTGGCAACAGGGCCTCGAATAAATTGTGAGTAATTATTAAATGGAAGCCTAAGTTGATATGTAACCTATCACTGATAACATAACAAATTATTGTTTTAAGGAAGAAGATATCATAGGCACAAACAGACTCAGATGTACTTTGTTCTGTCTCACTCCACAAACTCTCCCAAACCACTCCCAAACATCTAAACGAAGCCTGACAAAATATACTTTCAGATACTGGGCTTTTTGCTTTGTAGGTTCATCACCAGACGTTCGCCAGAGGGAGGGAAATGGTCCAGTCACCCCAGTTCCTGTGTCTTGGGGATGAGAGAGAGAGTGAGAGAGTTTGGATTCCTGCCAGATGCAGAAATCGAAGGAAAAGGACAGTTTTGAAATGCCACTCCCAATCTGTTCCTCTCTGACTGGCTTCAATAACTAAACCTGCAGACCTAAGCTCAAAACATTCTTCTCCTCCCCGCACTCTCAGTTTTCGTCATGGTTTGTTTGGTTTTAACTCATAGCCCAGTGAAGGGGGCAGTGGTAAGTGCCCTATAGATTAGAGATGCATAGAATGTCTGCCCAACTGCCCTTATCTTCCCAAACTCAGGGGGAAAGCAAAACAAAGGGCCGTGGGGAGGCTGACAAGTGCCGCTTCCCAGAGAGAAAAGGAGCATTATTTTTAGGTAGTACTCTTACTCAACAGACAAGGGAAAACAGAGAAAACTATCATCTGACCCCTCTGTGAGCCCAGGATAAAATGATTGTAAATTCCTAGAGCCTCATAGAAAACTTCAGGTCTGTTCAAAAATTCAAATTGAGAAATAGCATTGATTGCATCATGTGGCTGTTTTGTAAATAGCTCTAATCCATGTTCTGAGTCTGTAAATGTGTATTCCTTGTCTCCCAAGGCCCATCATTTTCATGAGTCACCCAGTCATAGAGAGTGCAAGTTTTCAAAGACCAAGGAGCAGCCAGACAACGCCTGGCTCCTCAGTATTTTCATAGACTCAGCGCTGGCCAGTCTGGTAATGATTGTTTTGTTTCTTCACAGAAAAATCTGGAGGGGAAGGGTGGAGTAGAGATCCAAAGTCCATCTGTAGACAATTGGACACCCCCTTACAAAAAGGTCACAAGGAAGAGACGAGCCAGTCGGAGTATAGTATAGAACAGATGAAACATATAGCTTAACTCTAGTTCTTTAATGCTTCCTCCCCACTTCCCACTGTCATGACCCCAATTCCACCTTATAAATCTGGCTAGACCAGAGCATGTAAATGGGTACATGGTACAGAAAAGACCTGTAAGCAAAGGGAATCCAGGACAGATAAGACCCTCAGGACCAAGAATGAGAGTATGATTCCAGGAGGGGAAGGGGAAAGTGAGGGGGGAGAAGGGGGAAACTGATCACATCGATCTACATATAACCCCCTCCCAGAGGGGGGGCAACAAAAAAGTGGGTGAAAGGTTAAAGCACTCAGTGTAAGACATGAAATAAATAGGAATTTATAAATTACCAAGAGTTCATGAGGGAGGGTGTGTGAGGGGAGGGGGAAATGAGCTGATACCAAGGACTCAAGATGAAAGAAAATATTTTTTTAAATGATGATAACGATATATGTACAAGTGTACTTGACACAATGGATGGGTGGATTTTGATAAGAGCTGTAAAAGCCTCCAATAAATTGATTTAAAAAAATAAAGAAAGAAAATCCAGAAAGGCTTGGGGTTCAGAGAAAAGTTCTTACATACTGAACCCTAGTGTGTACCAGACACGCTTCTACACCTTTTAAAATCCAATTGTTACCAGAGCCTTGCATGGTGAATATGGTTATCCATCTCATCCGCTTTTTAAAAAGTATTATTAACCTAATAGGGACTATTGAGAAGTTAAGAGTATGGTCAGAAAAGAATATAAGTCTCTAGCTCCTGAGTTCTGCTCAACCAACCCAAATACACTTCTTCCCCACAGTGCTACAGCCCAGGGTGGCTTTGCAAATCTATTAGTCACTTGAAAGTCCTCTATCAAGTCTTGATTCTCACAGTTCCATAAGAATTGTGTTAGTCCGGGTAGACTAGAGAAACAAAATCATAGACACACATAGGGATATAAGGGTACGGTTTATAGACAAGAGGAATAGGACATTGAGAAAGCATCCCAACCCAGTCCAGCTCTAAATCATAAGTCCGATATTAGCCCATATACCCGGTATCAGTCTATAACGTCTCCTTCCAACTCACGAAGTCACAGGCCAGTGGGTGCAGAGTCCCGGCGCTGGCTGGGGTCTCTCCGTGGCTCCTCGCTTCCAGGGCTCAGGGTCCATCAACAGCACCCAGTGGTGGTAGAAACAACTCAGGGCTGGTAGGGATCTCCACATAGATGCTCCAGCTTCAGAGGTCTGGTTCCATCAGGGTAAGGCTGTGTGGCTTCTCCTCCAGCTCCTTCAGCTCCTTGGATGCTGCCATCTTGTCTTGTCCATAGTTCATCATCTCTAAGACTAACTCCCAACTGGGGAGATAGTTTCCCATCTCCATCAGGGAAATATCGTGAGATTTCCCAGAAGTCTCGGGAGAAAGCCATGCCTACATGGAGGCCTCATTGGTTACTCAATGGCTATCTCCAGATTAACAGGCTAGACTCCATCCCTACATCTCAATCATGAAATTAATATAAGCACATGACCGCCACAGTCATGATGTTCAGAGCATCCTAGACTAGTATCCTAGCCAACTCAATGTCATGTTTCTGGCTTATTTACAGTCTTTGATTCCTGAGCTGCCTCTGAGCACTGTGTCTTCCAGGAAGATCCCCTCCTCCCTAGGGATCTCGGCTCTTCCTTTCATCACTTAGATGCACTCTCTCAGTTCTGACTCTTTCTAAACATAGCAATTAGTCGAATCTATTAAAAGAACTTTCAAAAAACATAATTGAAGCCTAACTTGAGTTCAAGTCGTAGAGGCAAGCAAGCAATAGTACGCAAATCATAACTGACACCTATTGAGTGACCTGTTTTCCTCAGTCCCCAATCATCTGAAACCAGAAAAGGAATATGCAAGCCCAACACTCCAAGCGCTAGAGAGTGTCTGGTAACATCTACTCAGAGGGCAGGTAAAATCTTCTACAGGTCCAATACATGTGAGGGGTGAGAGAAGAAAAAGTATTTAACATAAAGAGAAGAGGAGACATGTTTTTACCTAATCCTTTTACTTAACAGATGACTAGAGAGAGGAGAGAGAACAATTAGTACTGGACTCCCTTCTGGGATCTAAACATGATACTGAATATATGAGGAGGTTTTAAAAAGTTTGTGGGAAAATGGAATGAAAAAGAAATGGAATTTTCCCATGAACTTTGTGAAGCCCCTGCAAATAGACATCCAAAAAAAATTACCAAGGTAAAAAAGTATTACTACAAAATCCTAGAAATCTTTATCAGACAGAAATAGCTACATGTGAAGCTATTGTTTCTCAACAGAGTAGGTCTATGCACTTCTGAAAATGCTTTTTCCATCTCTCTAGCCCTTCCCTAAAGAATTCTGTGCTCTTCAATTTACATCACATCAAAATAGCAGTATGGAATGTGAACAAAGAATACTGTACACCAGAGGTGTACAGTACACAGAGGTAGCTGTCAGGTAACACAAATAGAAGGCTTGTATACAGAACCAGCCCTTGCTTCTGGACAAAATAATGAGCATTCCTCTTGAACAAAAAGCAAAGAGTTAAAGTTAAGCAAGCAGCCATCTCACAGGGAAGCAAATAAGCTCACATGCAAAAAATACACCAGCCTGTGTGATCATGAGGTATCAAGTATCAAAAGACCCAGAACAAACAACTACATTGATGCAAACAAGGGGGGTTGGAGCGGAGACTAAAGTCCATCTGTACGCAATTGGATATCCCCCCACCGAAGGGTTGTAAGGAAGGGATGACTCAACCAAGGTATAGGATAGCACCCATGAAACACACATCATTCCTCTAGTTCACTGGTTCTCAACTTCCTAATGCCATGATCCTTTAATACAGTTCCTCATGTTGTGTTGACCCACCAACCATGAAAAGATTTTCATTGCTACTTCATAACTGTAAATCTGCTACTGTTATGAACTGGGCAGCTCCTGTGAAAGGGTTGTTTGACTCCCAAAGGAATCGTGCCCCACTGGTTGAGAACTGCTATTCTAGTTCCTGAATGCTCCTCCAGCCCCACCCCAACTACCATGACCTAGTTCTATCTTACAAATCTGTCTAGAGTGGAGAATGCACATTGGTACAGATAAGCACCTGAAATTCAGTACAGATGAAAACCCTCAGGAAGAGTGGTAGGAGTACTGATATCATGAAGACAGGGTTGTGGTCAGGGAAGAGGAGGGGTGAGAAAGGGAAAACCCATCACAATATTGGATAGCTAGCCCCCCTTCCCCTCCCAAGAGGACAGATAACAGAAGTGTGAATGAAGGGAGACAACAGACTAAGATATAAAATAATAATAACAATATATAATTGATCAAGGATTCACAAGGGTGGAAGGGTGAGGGAGTGAGGGGGAAAAAGAGAAGCTTATACCAAGAGCTCAAGTAGAAAATGATTTTGGAAGTGATCATGGCAACATATGTACAAATATGCTTGCTACAATTCCATGGAATGCTGTAAGAGCCACCCCCCCAAAAAAATTATTTTTTTAATTAGCAGTTTGTGGTACAACTAAAGGAGCCAGGTTGGTACTTGTGTCCCAAAACAAAGTCCTTGTCATCTTCGTTCACTACCAATAGCATGCTGTTTGTCAATCTCCTCCGAGTCTATGTTCAACTCCTAGGGATTCCATGTGACCAGGTAAGACTGCCCAAGAAGGTTTTCTTGTCCACAGCCTTTACGGAAGCAGAACCCTGCTAGGGTAGTTGTAGTAGAAGTGCTGGCCCGCTAACAGAAAGGTTGATGGTTCCAGGTTCCAGGTTGATGGTTGATCAGTAGGAGAAAGACATAGTTCTGTGCTCCGGTAAAGATGACGGCCTTGGAAATCCTATCAGGCCCTTCTCTTCAGCCCTAGAAGATCACTATGAGGTAGACTCCGCTTGGAGGAAATAATGAGCTTGGAGGAAATAGAAGATGGCGGTCTTTACTGAAGCTGGTCACCACGTTTCTCTGTTGCAGAGCCATTGAGTAGGTTGGAATTGCCAACCTTTCATTAAGTCACAGCCCTCCCTCTGGCCAACGCCCCCTCCTCCAGCATTCCCCAGGAAGCAGCGCACATATCCAGATCTTCTAGTCAGTCCACTTGTCATGCATTCTTAGTCTGAGGAGACCACTCAAAAATCAGTAGACATTTGAGGAAAACTTGTAATAAGAAAGAGAAGTATTAAGATACACAAACACATAAATTATTCCTGAGAGAGTTTAAACAGGAAAACTTGCAGAATAAAATTGATTTAGCCTACCCAGAAGTATACAGAAATATATTGCATGTATAAAAGAAGAATAAATCCAGATATACTGCAGTGGAGTAGACTGGAGGAAGGCTCATTAATAACCTATGAAAGCAGATGACACAGGCTCATCTGCTAAAAGGAAAAGGATTTGAGGCTCTTACAGAGGAAGATCAAAACACCATAACCTTTGATCTGGATTAAACCTCAGTGTAAAGAAAGCAAACATCCTCACAAGTGAGCCAACAGAAAACATCATGAGAGACAGAGAACATATTAAAATAGTCCAGCATTTAATTTTTCTTAGAGCTGTAATCAATGTCCATTGTAGTGGAAGTCAAGAAATGGAAGGATGCATTAGAATTAGATGTGGGGAACTGAAAACTGGGAAGAAAGTGTATGCGGACAAACTCTCAACATTCATACCTTAAAGAATCTGCAAAGCCAAGTTTCCTGTGCAGGAAACCTCACGCTGCACATTCTCTTAAGTAAAAGGTATTCCCCATGATGCCCCTCCCCCATAATAATGCCAAATTTAAGGAGCCGTCTGCAAACACATGGTCAGACTAAACTCTTGGAGACCAACTGCTTGAAGGTTATCTGCCTGAAAGTTGTCAGCCATCTAAAGCAATTAGACCCCATTGCCTGTCCTACCCTAAGTAGGGCCCCCTCCCTTCTGATAAGGTTAATGAATGTTCCCCTGACGGAGAGAGCCCAATGACCAGCTAGGAGTATAGATCAAGAGAACTCAGACGATCAAGGTTAGGCTTCCATCTTGACTCTAGAGTCCACCATCTTGTTACATATGTGCCTTGCTGTCACGTGTGCCCCTAGTACACCCTCTTTCTGTTGCAAGTATACTTCTAGCTCATCCCCCTCCTGTGTAGCATATGCCTTTTGTACAATCCCTTCCTGTTATCTATGTACTTATCATGGTCTGCATGCTCTGGATTATGTAAATTGACTGTCTGCTTGGACCTGACTCCTGTAGTCACAATTGAAAGGTGAACCCTTACATGCTTTATCTTGTCTGGTGTCTCTTTAATTTATCCCTCAATTACCTGCCACTTGTACCCATTCAGTGGTGGGGAGGTTGGTCCCCTACAATTAGACAAATTGGCTGTGAAATACTTTTTTAGATTGTGAAAGACCATTAAAGTGACCTGATTTTAACATTTGTAAAGTGGGACACCCCTTCCTGGGCAGGCGGGGGGGGGGGGGGGGGGGGGGGGGAAGGGCAGAGGGAGTATATTTCCTTCCCATTCTCCTGCTATTCTCTAGCTTGTGCATTCTTTTCAAAAATTGGGAATTTTTTAAAACACGCAAGACACGGCAAAATTTTTTTAAAAGCGGGACATCTGGTCACTTTAACCAAGACATCACTTTGAGGAAGTGTTAGATAGCAAGAAGCAGGCACCAGGAGGTTGTCCCTCTCCATGCGTTCCAGGATCCCAACAGGAGGTTGCTGCAGAAAAAAAGGTGAGCCTTAGCCATCCATAAAGACTACTGGGCATACTCTAATTCAGGCCTGAGCCAGGAGGGTGAAATTCCTGGGTGGCCCAAACTAGGTCAGGTAGGCTTAATTCAGCCAATGGGGTCAACCAAGACCTTCGACCATGCCTCCACCGCCAAAGAACGCAAATACTGGAGACTGCTGACCCTTTGTTACATCTTCCTTGTCCTTCCACTTGTCTGTGCTGTGGTCTCTCTGGCCTCAGGCTACCAGGTGTGGGTGTGCAGTCCCAAGAGGGTGCCCGTGTTCAGTCACTATATAACCTGAAACTTCTTCGGTTCTTTATAAAAACTCACTTGGGAAAAAAAAAATAAATAAAAATAAAAACTCACTTGGGTCACAAACCAGGCTTCAACACAAATTCTTTTGCATGCAAAAGGATTTTCCACTGAAAAACCTAACAGAAAGTCTACGAGGCATCTGAATCAAGTCACTGTGGCAGTCACCTAATGTGGTGTCAATTTGAGGACTAAGTGAGTAGGGGTGAAGGATAGCCTGGTAATCTGGAGATAGCCAATGAGACTTCTGTGTGGACATGACCTTCTCTGAGAATTCTGGGAAATCTGGTACTTCCTTCTTGGAAGCAGGAGACACCCACTCACTCCCTTAGAGATACTCAACTGACCAGACTGACTTCCTGTGAGATATCTTTGAGGAGAAGTCACATGAAGCTACCTTAGTGCACTGAGCTGCTCAAGCCACATGGATGCAACCAGACCTCTGAAGCCTGAGGAACCACTTGGAGACCCTAGCCATCACTGAGATGTTTATGACGCCACCAGATCCAAGGGTATTCTACCCATCTGACTTGCATTAGGGTTCATTGCATGTGTTTTGTGAGTCTGAAGACCTTATAGACTGGTATCAGACATATGAGCTAAATTGGACTTATGACCTTGGACTGGACTGGGTTGGGATGTTTTCTTAATGTACAGTTGCTTTTGTAAATAAAACTCTTTCTTATACACATAAGTGTTTACGAATTTATTTCTCTAGTCTCCCCAGACTAACACAGTCACGATATCTCTATTTGCCTTCTAGACACACAAAACCTGGAAAATGACTAAGAAAGACCAAAGGAAAACTGATGCATAGCAATTGTGATGTTGGCCTAGCATGCCATGGGTTGCTGAAAGAATGAACAAATCTCTCTTGGAAGAAGTACACCCAGAACGCTCTTTAGAACCATGCTTGGTAAATGCACTTTGACCTTGTTAGCTGGAGGGACCGGAGTCTGGAGAATAATACCAAGGTTGGGAAAGCAAATGGGAAGAAGCTCCAGGAAGTGAATTGACCCCATTGCAGCCTGGGGCTCAAACACAGCAATGATAATCAGAACAGGACAGGACCAAGCAGTCTTTTATTCTATTAAACATAGACTCCTTATAGGTCAGAACGGACTAAGCACTGAACAAGAGCAACCTGTAATATATAGTCTGGGTATGCCACAAAATATTATGTAGAGTCAATATTTAGCATAATAAATATTTATGTGATATATAAATGTAATACTTACAGACTGTGTATTTTATTACCCACTGAGCACTAACTCCTCAGGCAATGTGACTTACATCATGACACCTTACCAAGGATTACTTTTGCCTACATGCACAGCAAATGCTCTCATAATTATTAATGGATTGGTCACAGAATTATAAAATCATATCCCACAAGGTCTCCAAGTGGCCTGGAAAATAAACAAGCTTCCTTTCAATCCAGCTTGCAATGAGTCAGTAACTCAGGCTGAGCCAACAGGATATAAATACAGTTGGTTGAGGAGTGGAAACTTGAAGTCGAAAAACATTGGGGATGTTCTGATCTCTACTGAATCTTTTTTTTTTTTTTTAATTATTGACTTTCGTCAAACCTGTTTGTGTCTATGGGGAGTGAGCCATAGGCACTGAGGAACATTTGACTCTTCCTGCTGCTAAACAATGTGGGAGAAAGAAACTTCTAGAAGCCAGAGAATTATTTTGAGCCATGACGAATTCTTTTGGAAATAGCTTTCTAATTGGTCCCTTTGCAGCAGGAAGGATGGGGCTCATGAAGGAGATTAGAGTTCAGGATTCCTTGTAGAGACTAGAAAGAGGCAAATGTGTAGGCCTGGAAACATGTGAAAACATGCTAACTGACTGTGGGTAAAGGGGCCAGGAGGGAAAGCTCAAGCAAGGGTACGAGAGTGGGCTAGGGAAAGCTGGAGAAAGAATGATTTGATTTCTGCTCAGTATGTGAGACATGCTGAAGGACTATACAATCTCAGGGCATGCTAGATTCATTAAACTGCACTAGCAGCTGTTTGGGGCTTAAGTTGTCATTGGTGGTGTTTTTCTAAGCCTGGTCCTTTTTCAATTGACTGTGGGGAAAGCATTCCTCAGTGTTAGGGCACGTTGCAGGCTGCCCTATCTCGCTTACAGCTGATAATTTCCCTAGAGGCAGATGAGTCTCAGGAAGACAAAACCGAGAACTCACAAGAAAAAATTGCATTAGTGGAGAAATGAAGAGTGAAGGGGAACAAGTGGGCGAAGCTAGATGGTAATACAATAATTCTAAGGCCGCAGGTAAAAACAGACACACACACACACACACACACACACCTCTCCCGGGAAGGTGCAGTTCTCGTCATGCGCTCAGTCAAGGAAGGAAAGCAAGAAGCCAAAATTTGTGGTGAAATTGTTTTCCTGAAAGAGAAGCTGCTATAAATATACATGTCGTGGGATAAAGGGAACAGAAAGAATAACAACAAGAGTCAGAGGAAAGCAGTTCCAGCTCAAAGAATCTGCTAGGATTTAAATGGTGCCCCCGCCCCAAATATGTGTGTTTTCAATTCTGACCTCTATCCCTAAGGCTATAATCCCTGGTGGAATGGGTTGTCTTTGTTACATTAAATGAGACAGGATTAGTGTAGGGTGTATTTTGAATCCATCTCCCTTTTTTAGAGTCCATCTCTTTTGAAAGACAAAAGAGATTAAATAAAGGAGGTGGGGGGGCAAATGAATTCTGTTAATGCCTCTAGAGATCACCAAGGGGCCTAAAACAGAAGCTGAAGACCAAGAATGTTCCCCCACACCTGACAGAGACAGCCTCCCCCCAGAGCTGGCATTCTGCAATCAGACTTCTGGCCTCCCCAAAAGAAATCAATGTTGGTTGGTTACAGCCACCTTCTTGCAGTCATTCTGGTACTGCAGCAATGTACAGCCCAGAGAGCAGCACTCACCAATGTCAAGTAGACATCACCAAAGCAGTAAGAACCTCAAAAGATCTAAAATGCCATCCTGCGGGATTCTTAGAAGATTAATCCAGGCTTATGTTTTGGCAGAGGCATAGACTGTGGGATAACCCTGTCTTTTTGATACAAAGACTTCCTTAGGAGCAGAAGACATCGTTTAGGGGGGATTCACCCCAGGCACCATCTGAAAGGTGGAGGTGCTGGAAAGACTTTAGGATGGCCTCCATTATTCCTGCCCCCACCGCCCACCCACCGACCCATTATCCAAATCCCTGTAGTTCCCTCTTGAATATCAGGGGCACACTCCTTCTGTGAGTACCTAGACCAGTGGTTCTCAATCTTTGAGTGACAACCCCTTTGGGAGTCAAAAATCCCATACACAGGAGTTGCCTATGTGGAAAACACATAGTTCTGAAGGTGTTAGGAATCGAGATATTGACTTTTTATGCACACTCTTGCAAACTGTAGCAACAGAGTTTACTGTTGTTATATTAAGATTATATCCGTTGTATATCATGCTTCAAGACAAAATTTCATTTATTTGTATTTAGAAATAAATATTTCACAATATATAATTATATGCTGTTTCCATGATTAATCACTGTGCTTTAATTATGTTCAATTTGTAACAATGAAAATGCACCCTGCATATCAGATACTTACCTTATGGTTCACAACAGTAGCAAAATTACAGTTATGAAGTAGCAACGAAAAGCATTTTCGTTTTGGGAGTCACCACAATATAAGGAACTGTATTAAAGGGTTGTGACTTTAGGAAGGCTGAGAATCAGTGATCTAGACCATAAATTTCCAAATTTAATTGGCCTACCATGTTCTCCCTTACCCCCTCCCTGCAACCCTGACCCTTAAAAAAAAAACTTACCACCCAACCACCCCCACCCCGCCCCCAGTAATGAAAAAATGTTTGCAAAATAATCCAGGATAAAGTGTAGATATCTATCTGCTTTTGTAGCTCCCCCTGGATTGCTCCAGAAATCCCTAGTGGGCAGCATTGCACACTTTGGGAAACACTTTTCTAGACAAAAAGATATGGAAACGATGATGGGTTGTCAGTCTCCTAGTTACTTTAAGTTGTTGAAGATAAATTTTGATACACTAAAGTGGGAGACTTTCCATGATATCTTGATGAAGTAAGTGACCATGTTAGAGAAATCTACATGTCAAGGAACTATGGGTAGTCTTTAAGAACTGTCACAAGGAAATTAATTCTCCCAAACATTTGAATGAGTATGGACACAGAATCTTCCACTATCAAACTAGGGATGAGAACGCAGATTGGCTGACATCTGGAATGCAGTCTTATGAAACTCTGGACAGAGGAACGAAGCCTTGCAGGAACTCCTGACCCATGGGGATTACGATATAAAGAATGTGTATTGGTCTAAGTCTCTAAATTTGTGGTTGTTATGCAGAGATAGGAAGCTAATATAATGAGGGAGGAGCAGTAAAAGGGAATGAAGATGGAAACCGTCCAATGGACTAGTGGACCACGAGAGCATCAGTCTTCACAACGTCAAGACCGAAAGACCTAGATGGTGCCTAGCTACCACGACCCACTGTGTTGAATAGGGTCACAAGAGGAGGTCCTGCATAGAGAGGGAGAAAAGTGTGAAACAAGGTAGATGGATATGTAAGGGGAACAAGGAGATAAGTAAGTACCAAGTTCAAAAGAGTTACGAAAGAAAGCAATGAAAAGAAGAAGGCAGGGTGGAAGTGGGATGCTGCATTGTGGGGACAACAGTCAAAGAGCTCAAATACAAAGTGTATGGAAATTATCCATTAGAATATCGATCTGCTTTCTAACCCTCCACCCAATTCTCTCTCTCTCTCTCTCTCTCTCTCTCTCTCTCTCTCTCACACACACACACACACACACACACACACACACACACAAACACTTAAGACAGAAAAAAGGAGGACTGAAGAATGATTTCAAATTACTTCTGAACAGGAAATAGAAAAGCAACATGTGCCCAGTATTGCATACACTCAAATTCTTCCTGTCCACGCCCCATGGTCTCTGGATCAATAAGCTTTTGCCATATCCACATAGCCTCTACTTTTCTTGAGATAGCATCTTTCTGTTGCACTACTGGCCAAAGGATGGAAAAACACAGTAGAGCTAGTTTTTCAATATGGAAAGTCTGACCCTTTGCTAAGTTGTGAAGAGAAAAAAATGGTTTCTTTAAAAAAAATTACTGTGGCAAATATATATGTAATGCGACCTTTGCTGTTTTACCCATTGCGAAATGTAAAAAGCAATTAGAGTAATGACAGGCGCTGTGTTGCGCTGCCCTCACTGACAGCCACTTCCCAAACTCTTCACACTGGCCCCAATAGAGGCTCAGTGCCTCTTGAGCATCCGCTCCTCTTCACTGCTTCTTTCCTCTAGCCTTTGGTAGACACTAACACATTTTTGTCTCTGCTTTTGTCAACTCTAGATTCTCCACATAAATGAGGTCATGGAGGATTTGCCATTTTGTGCCTGGCTCATTTCACTCTGTATAATGTTTGCAGGGTTTATTCATGATGGCGTTTATATCACTGACTATAGCTATCACACTGTGTATATGCCTTCATCATCTGATGGACACATGGATTGTTCTTAGCTGTGACAATTATGAGTTATGCAGCGGAGGGGGCCTTTGTGTTCATGCACCACTATATTTGAGTCCCGGCTTTCAAGTCTCTTAGGAGAGAGTTGTTGGGTGACATAATAATTCTTTGTTTAACTATTGGAAGAAATGCAAAACTTTCCCTCAGTGACAGCATCATTTAACATTCCCACTGACAAAGCCCAAGGGTTCTAATTTTTCCATGTCAACACTTGTTAATTTCCATTTTCCTGATAATAACAATACTGGTGTGTATGAGGTGTTAATCTTATGGCTTTGACTTGCGTTTCCCTCATGACTAACATTACGGAGTCTCTTTCATGAGCCTCTGACCCTTGCCATACCTTCCTTCGTGAAAAGTCTCTTCAAGTCCTGTGTTCATCTCTAAGTTGGGCTGTCTTTCTCTTGTTCGGTTGTTAGGGGTTCTTTATGTATACTAGGTAGCAAACTTTATTTATGAATATATTTCTCAAATTGTTTTGATATTCCTTAATATTCTTTTGTTTTCATGAAAATCCCTACCTCACATAATATTTTGCTTGTTCTTCCCTTATGAGGCATGTTTTATTTAAATTCTAATCTTTTCCCATTATATCTTGCATGCTCCTCTGTTCCCCAATCTCATTTGGTATCAAAGACTTCATGCTAAGAGTGATATCAGAGGACTTCAAAACTTTCGCTAAGAAACCTCTGAGAAGATACATTATCCAGGCAAGTCTCTCAGGTCCACTCTATAGTGTCCACATTATAGCGTGACAGTGGACACAGGCACTTGCCACCTTCCTCTGAAAGAGTGGCATACGTTTCTTTCCCCCAGAGGAGGGGAGCTTTTGTTGATCAAGGCTCATGCTAAGCGACCAGTGTGGTTCTGCCAGAAGTTATAATAACAGCATCTGTGTGGGGCCTGGCAGGTGTCAGGTGTTCTTCCACATGTAAAGAGAGATGAACAACTTGGTGTATGCTCATCACATATATATATCCCTCATCTCTTCCAAGTGTTCTCTGCATATGATTTCTTACCTATAGAGAAATGCATCTTCATGATGGGAGTATTGGGAGAGAAACCAGTTCTCAGAACTCAATAGGCTTGCTGATTTTTCCTTCAGAAGTGGTGTCTCTGTACCAGGGAAGACCCCTGCTTCTTGAATCCACAAGGAGATTCAGATCAGCTCTCCAAGTAGATCATGATCCCTTGGATACAAATCCCTCCATCTATCTGACATGTTCTTTTTTTACTCCATATGTACCCAGGTGAAGTTTAAGGGTATATATACCTGGAATTCCACATCAACACTGACTTCCCCCACCTCACCTCACCCTCCCCCCCCCCCAGGGTGGTGAGGATATCCACTTGGAACCATTGTAAGAGTTACACCCTGTCCTAGAATTATTGAAATTGCCTGCCTCCCCCACATGACATAGAGAGAGAGAGACTGTGTGCTATTGCCTTTTATATTTCGAACATAACACAGGGCCTGGCAAAGAAATATTTTTATGGCTGAGTAAGCGAATGAATGGCAAGAGATTAAACAAGTGCCAAATCTGTCCAGACCTTAAAAAAGAGAAACCAACAAAAAATAAAGAAGGAAAGAGGGAAAGAATGAGATGATCATTTCCATGAGAATAGATGAGGAGTTCAAAAAGAGGTGATTTTATTGGGTGATTTTAAGATTGACCCCATATCATTTGCGCCATCCTGTCTCATCTAATTACTAGGCAATGAAGTCACTTTATGACATTTTTCCAAAGGGTGCCTGTGAAAAACACTCAGCTAAGGGCAGGAGGCCAGGGCCTTATAAACAGAAATGTTATGGATGAGAAAGTGTCATCAAACAGCAATCTAAGTGGGTTTCACTCACATGACAGTTTCTGATCATTTTTCTTATACTCACTGTGTTTCATCAACATTTGTCCATGGCATTTTACAATCTGATGTTGGTAAAACCTTATTTCCTCTATATACTTGACTCCCTGTAATATGTTATCATTTATAATTATTTATAAAAGTGGTGGGTACTTCTATCAGCCGGTGTGGTCATAAGGTGTCAGTGGGATCAGGTATCAGGCAACAAAGAAGAAAAATACCCTATCATTGTGAATGAAGGGGGAAGTGCAGAGTGGGGACCCAGAGCCCATTTGTAGGCAACTGGGCATCACCTTACAGAAGGGTCTCAGGAAGGAGATTAACCAGTCAGGGTGCAGTGCAGCATGATGAAACTTATAACTTTCCTCTAGTTCTTTAATACTTTCTTCCCACCCCCACCCTACTATCATGATCCCAATTCTACCTTACAAATCCAGCTAGACCAGAGAATGTACACTGGCACAGATAGGAACCGGAAACATGGGGAATCCAGGACAGATGAACCCCTTAGGACCAGTGGTGAGAGTGGCAATACCTGGAAGGTGGAGGGAAGATGGGGGAATTGATTATAAGGTTCTACATATAACCTTTTCCCTGGGGTACGGACAACAGAAAAGTGGCTGAAGGGAGACATTGGATAGTGTAAGACATGACAAAATAATAATAATTTATAAATTATCAGGGTTCATGAGGGAGTGGGGTGGAAACAGAGGGGGACAATGAGGAGCTGATACCAAGGGCTCAAGTAGAAAGCAAATGTTGTGACAATGATAAGGGCAGCAAATGTACAAATGTGCTTGACACAATGGATGCATGAGTGGATTATGATAAGAGCTGTATGAGCCCCCATTAAAATGATTCTAAAAAAAAACCAAAATGGTAGAGCTTCATTGATTTATTGCATGTGAATCTTTGGTCATATATTTTCAGAGAATGTTAAAGTTACATTAAGAGATAAGAAACTAATGGCTTTTCACTTTTTTAAAAACGTTTTTTAAAAGTTTTTTAAAAGTTTCTCTTTGAATTGCTTTACCCTCAGTACCACTACTGGGGAGTTGCTGAGTGGGATAAACAGTGGATACAGTCAGCTGCTAATTGAGAGATTAGGGATTCAAGGCCCCTCCCAGGGACACCTGCTGGAAGAGAGTCCTGATTATTGAATCAGCATTGACTCAGTGACTGCTGGCACCACTTCTGGAAGGAATGCCTAGGAGATGAACATCCATTCCCTGTCTGCAGGGAGCAGGTCTATGACTATGGCCATGGTGTGCTTCTGAAGAGGCCTTTCCACAGCTTCCTCTCCTTCCTCACCTCTCTACACCTCTCCAAAGAACAACCACACACTGCATTTACGAGGACAGACATATATCAGATAATAGGCCACTTTATGCCTGTGACTGTCTTTATTCTCCATTTGACATTAGCTGACTTGTCCTTGACCTTCAAGCCTCTTTCTTCCTGGGAGCTGGCTGGTGGTTTCAGACTGCTGACCTTACAGAACAGCTGGCATGAAAGCCCTGGGGTAGGGTGTGCTTGAGAGGAGCAGTCAGGAGCAAGAAGGGCAAGGGAATGGTGCAAACAAGGAAAGGCTACACTCTGTGAACCCCTGAGGACTTTCACTTTTATTCTGAGAAATGTGGGAGTCATTGGAGAAGTTGATAGCATAAGTCTAATAGCCATGTTCAGGACAGACTCCAGAGAAAACAATGAAAAGATCATTACATGGCTCCGGGAGACAAATGCTGGTGACTTAGACCACAGTGGTAGCCATGGAGATGATAGAACGCAACTGGATAGCAGATTTTCTATACTAGTCTGGACTTTCTGACTTGTAAGCTGGGATATGGAAGAGTAAGAGACGCTCCCAGGAGACTCCACAAATGAAAATGACAGGTATGGGGAAAAGGAACAGGGGCTCTTCAACAATTCGAATTGAAGGTGTCAATTGGGCATGTCTGAAGTTCAAGACAAGTCCAGAATGCAGGTTTAAGTATGGAAAGACGTTTGAAACTATAAGATTGTATGAGATCACTAAATCAGCAATCGTGGTTGGAGAGAGAGAAATGAATAAGAGCTGAGTCCAGGGACTCTCCAAAGTTAACAGGCTTCAGTGATAAGAAAGACAAGGAGCAGTTCATGAAATAAGACAGAAAGGGGAAAAAAGAATTGTAGTTTATAGGTAGACTGCACTTTAACAATACACATTATGTAGAACTCTGGGTTTATACGAAGGAGAACTGGAGATTAGTCTTTACTTTCAGGAAAACTATGTGATGCAACGGATACAATATTGGCCTAGCACTTGATGCCGACTCTGTGAAAACCAGGCTCTCCACACTCCCTCCACACACTACTAGACCACTAAACATTCCGTAAAGAAAACTACCACCAATTTGCTTATCTGTTGGTAGAAAGTTGGTGCCAGTTACTTTTAAAAGTAGTTCAGTCCCGTTTTTTTTTTAACATTGTGAGGAGACGACAGCTGTTTGCAAGCTATCCTTGTGTGAGGAGCTGGCACTTTCTGTAACTAAAGCAATGCAGCACCTGCCCGGGGAGAAGGTTGCACTGGCCAGGTACAGGCTTCACTCTTTCCCTCTTGGTCTGTGCCTTAGGCAAAGTGCTTAATTGATGCCTCAGTTTTCCCAGCCGTAATCTGAAGGTGGGATGAATTATACTAGGGCTTTGAGGTCCTTTCAGGAAGGTATTCTATAATGTCAAGGTCTTATTAGAGGGAGCTTCTAAGAAGAAAGTAGCTGACTTCCTGCTCCTGACTTTCTGGGAAGCCAGCTGCAAATAGTTGGGATTTACTGAGTTATCGAGACAGTGTGTTATTTAAAAGCAATGAGATCAGTGCTTCCACATCAATAAATATGTGTGATTGCCCCAGGGGAGTTGAACCTGCCTGCAGTGGCTACCTTATAAAGGTGACTATACACTTACTAGGCTGGAGCATAGGTTTCCCCACAGGTAGCCAGGCCTTCTAATTTGTAACACCTGTCAGAGCTTTCCAAAATGTCTCCTGGCGACTTGACCTTAGAGCAGATGACCTGAGCTGAAGCCCATTCACAGCTCCTGTGTTCCTCCTAGGCCCCACGTTTCTCAGATGGGGTAGGTAATTGCGAGATCAGTCAAAACAAGTTCCTGACTTGGCCCCAGAAATCGGATTACTCTGTACTCAGAGAGCAGCTTATCTGCTCTGTCAGAAAGCATTCAGCCCGAGTTCACTGGTGACTATTGGGCAGACTGAACTCAGTTCATCGCCTCACACTTTCCCAACACCTTCAGCCAAGCCCTTGAGGTTTTGAGAGATGGGGTGTTACCTGAGTTGGCTACCTTTGAGATTTGCTTGCAGGTTCTAAGAGGGGAGCGCAGCTACTTGTGTACCCTTGACCCAAAGACGGTCCTCCTTCTATTGGGGAAAGTCATCCTCTTCAAATGAATGTGCAGCTTCCGGAGGGATGCACTTGGAGCAGGAAGGGAGGAAGGGGCCACCCGCCTAGCCAACCAGATCAGCCAAATCAACCCTGGCGATCAATGGGGTGACAGATGTCGCAGCCAGATCACCGTCATATCCGAGTTGGCTACCTTTAAGAATGTCCTCACACTCCCTACACAGGAAATGTCAAAGTCCAAGCCCAAAGCTTCTCTTTGTCCCAATAGGGACTTAGTCAGTAGTTAGCAAGAAATGTAAGGCATACATGTTTCATATGTGCCAAGTCCAAACAGGAAGTCTAATCAAAATGTGATGAGAACTGAAAAATCCATTGGAGGTACGGGTTTTATAAATGCACCTATAGTGTGTGTATCATTGTTAGCAAAGACCTTCCTCAGCAAGCTCTTTTCAGTCTGACAGCAGTTCAAGTTGCTGTTTTTCTTTCTTTTTTTTTTTTGGCATCACTGCCCTCTGGTGGTCATGGGAGCTACCCAGCCTTGCTCCTGAAGAACTGCTGCTGAATTTGAACCGCCAAGCCTGTGGGCCGCAGTCCCGAACTCAAGCACTATGCCACCGGGGCTCAGCCACAAGTTGTTGTTTTTCTACTGTTAATGACATCAAGATGAAAGGGGGGGATGGGGTGGATTATGACCTCAGGAAAATTAGCACTTTGTTATGTCAAGCTTGAAGGGGATTCTCACTTTGACACTTAACATGTTTACAATTGGACATGCTGTTTAACCATCTGAGCTTTATCTTCCTTATCTGCACAACAGAGAACAACAGTAAGGAACCTGTACAATCTAGGAAGATATCTGAAGTGCTGGCTCAAGCCTGCCTTCCTAAGTAAGCCCAAATTCTACAGCCATTGAGTTGACTCTAACTCATGGTGACCCCATGAATATTATTATTATTATTATTATTATTTTACCTAGCACTCTGTCTGGTCCACAGAAGAGGCTCAAATAAAAGGTAGTGACTTATAATATATGCCTGGGATATAGTATGTATACTATAAAATGCTTATGTTCCATTTCATGCATACCTGCTTCTACCAAAAAGTGAAGAATTATTTCAATATTTTATAAGACCATTCATATTATCTTAATACTCAGGCCAATACTTAATACAGTCTCCATAAATGCAATCGCATTCTAACTTAAAAGAAGACCTCTAAGAGAATAGGCCGCCTAACTGTGTGCTAAGCATGACTCCCTTTGCCCCACACCATTTGCTACCAACATATGGAGAATGTACTGCCTCATCCTTCTCCCAGGTCTTTCTTGCAACTAAGAACCCTCCCCTGAAATTAGAGCTTCTCTAGCTACAATGTCAGAAAAAGCCATCTCTAAGGAAGTTACCCTACACCGAGGCATTGTCAGTAGAAACAAATCAAGCGAGCTGGCATCAGGCTTGATGTTGTTTGATGTGGAACGCTAAGAAGTGTCCCAGGATATCTCCCCTTCAGTGCCAGACTTGGCAAACCATGGCTCGTGAGTCCTATGCGGCTCTTTCAGGGTGAATGGGCTGCTCTGATGTCACACTGAAAATATTTGAAGGCTATTATTTCAGAAGATGGTGATTTCATGTGTTTGGACAAACATATTTAAGGCTCTTGAGTGATTTTAAAGTTGTCAGGAGGGACAGCATTGGCTCTTTGGTCTCAAGAGTTTGCCGAGCCTTTCCCTAGGGAGCTATATAACTATTGAAATATATTTTCTTTTCCAAATTAGGGTCTTCGAACCAGAAAAGAACCAATGTGGTCTCTTCTGGGACTACCAACCCGAGGAGAACTTGCTTGTACTAGAACTCAAAGTGTATACTTTTTTCTTTACCATATTCTTCACTCTTATGCATGCCCAGTTTAACCTTTTTATTCCATCATTTGACCACCTCTTTCTTTATACCATTTTGTTTGGGCTGGATATCAAGGCACCTCCTTCTGTTCACTCACTTCAACTTCATACACTCTCTACTTCACTAGTTTTCAAGATCATTAATTATCAACATGTATCAATTATTCTTTTTATTCATAGTCCAGTCACAAATCCAACAAATTAAAAGAACATCAAGGACATTTAATCAAGGACACCTAGATCTATTATAGTCAATCTTCTGAAACACAAAAGTAAATTATAAATCTTGAAATTAGCCAAAGAAGGGGCAGAGATTGCGTGCATACCATCAAAGAAAAAAATTCAGATTTAGAGTGCTGAAAGATTAGGATGCTGCTTTGAGGAATAAGGTACACCTGCCCCAAGCTGTAATATTTTCAATTGTCTCATATGAATGTGAACATTGGACATTGTCTAAGAAAGGCCAAAGCAGAACTGATACATATGAAATATGGTATTGGTAAAGAGAATTGACAGTATCATGGTCTGTCAAAACAATAAATGAATCTGTCTTGAAAGAAGTACAGTTTAAAGAGTGGTACACATAGCAAGTGGGCCTTGTCGCCTGTGAGAGGCTGTGCAGTACCCCTCAGAGTGAATGTGAAGGTTCGACAAGCTTTGTAGTGAGCCCTTGATCCCAGTGGGAGTCAGGGGCTATCATGCAGTGCTTGGTGGGAGCTCCGTGTTTCTCCTTCCCTGCAGACTGAGGCAAGGGTGCTTGGTACCGAGCCCAGGCCCATTCCATCCAAATCATGAAGGTGAAGAAATTGCAACCAGCAAATGCCACCTCCCTGCAGCCAACCTGTTCCATGACTCCAAGATGAAGTTCCCACTCAACCCCCAAGTAGCCTAACACCTAGGAAAAAAGAGGGAAAAAAAGAAGAAAGAAGTACAGACAGAATGCTCCTTAGAAGCAAAGGGGGTCAGAATTAGACTCACATACTTTACACATATTATCAGGAGATACCATTCCTTGGGAAAGAACAAGCTTGGTAGAGTAGGGTGGCAGCAGAAAAGAAGACCCTTGACAAGCGGGATTGACACAGTGGGCGCAGCATGGGCTCAAACACAGAAACAATTGTGATGGGGGCGGGCAGAGAAGTGGTACACAGATTCACCAAGGTGTCAGAACTGACTCCAAGTCACGTGGCAGCAATGCCCAAGTCACAAGGCAATGGATTTGCATCTCTAAAACATTTTAAATTAATTTTGGTAATCTAGACAATTTGACAATTGGAGAAAAATATTTTTAAAATAAGAAAGCAATAAAGAACTTTATAAGCAGCAATTTAGATAATGTATTATAAGAAGACCTGTGCTACCAAGTAAAATAGAAGTTCTTGAGACAAAGACCCATATGAAACAGAAATGTAATTCTATATAGTGAAATAATGCTATAAATGATATTAAAAGCATTAAATATAATTTTTTCTTATTCTTAATCTCTCTAAAACATGTTTGACCATAGAGAATAGAAATTTTAGCAAAGTGCTTTATATCTAAAAAGAAAATATAGTAATGTACAGGGTCCTTCAAAAGATCATGGAAAAATTACATTAGCACTTGAATCCATTTTTCCACAAACCTTTTGAAGATCCTTTGTATACTTAAAAGGAGAAAAGCAATCTCAAACTAAAACCCACATTTTCTGCCATCTAATCTGTTCCTCAACTCAGTGGGTCTTTAAGACTAGCCCTGCCTCTATGGGTTTGCGAGTTTGTAATTCTATTAGAGTATAAAGCTTCCTCTTCCTTCCTTGAGAGGCTGATGGTTTTGAACTTTGCAGTTAAAACTCAATATGTAACCTACTATACCACCAAGGCACCTAGAAAAAGGATAGCAAAGAAAAATAAAAAGCATATAGATGCCACATCCATCGCTATATCTGAGATGAGAAAATATTAGTTGAATACAGATGAATTGAGTATATATGTTGTAATCCTTAGAAGCAATGCACTACCGAGGAGACTCTGGGCCATCATCTTGGGGGAGACTAAGGTAAATTTGCATAATACAGTTCACAAAGGCAAAGTTCTACAACCTATTGTGATGAATAGCAACTGGAGTCTTAAAGTTTGTGAGTAGCCATCTAAGGTGTACCCATCCAGAACAAAGAAGAGAGAAGTAATTGAATGATGCATGGAAACAATTAATCCCAAGGATTTTAGTGAACCATGTGAACTTTGGGTTCCTCAGTTCTAAAACCAGAAGAACTAGATGGTGCCCAGCTGCCAGTACTGACTTCTCTCAAATGAATCATATTAGAAGGTCATGGATAGAACTGGAGAAAATTATGGAACAAAATTTGAAAAACCAGAGAAAGACCAGGTTTATTTGTCTGATAGAGACTGAGTGAACTTCTCACATATGGTCCTTAGACACTCTTCAGAACTAGAACCAGACTCATTCCCTAGGTTCAGCTTTCAATCAAATAGTAAATCAAAAACTACACTCACTGCCGTGGTGTCAATTCTGACTAACAGTGATCCTATAAGACAGAGTAGAACTAAATCTGTGGGTTTCTGAAATTGTCAGTCTTTACAAGAGCATGAAGCCTCATCTTTCTCCATCAGAGTGGTTATTGTTTCCAGATACTGACTTTGCAACTTGCTGCCTGTATTCGTCTGGGTAGACTAAAGAAACAAATTCAAAGATAGTCATATATGTGTAAGAAAGAGCTTTACATACAAGAGCAATTGAATATTGAGAAAATATCCTAGCCCAGTCCAGATCAAGTCCATAAGTCCAATAGTAGCCCATATGTCCAATACCAATCTATACATTTCTCTTTAGACTCACAAAACACATGACTTGACTCAATGCAGGAAGATCATAGACCAGAGGGTGGAAAGACTTGTGGATCTAGTGGTGGTGTAAATATCTCAGCACTGGTGTGGGTCTCCATGTGGCTCCTCCAGCTCCAGGGTTCTAGCACAGCTCCATTTGTCTTGTCAGTTAAGAGTCTCCCCCGGAGGGAGCCGGTCTTCCACCTCCAGTGAGCTATTATCTCCCCAGTGGTTCCAGATAAGTTAATCAAGCTTTGACCTGATTGGCAGTCTACCTTCCACCCCTTCCCTCTTAAGTCTCAAGTTGACAACAGATTATGTAACTACCACACTTTCCAATTTTTTAACCCACCAGGGCTCCTTCCTCAGTGAAACAAAATTGCTGAAGACAAAATGGGTGCATAAGCAAATGTGAAGAAATGTGACGATGCTCAGTTATTAAAAGATATATCAGCTGGGGTCTTAAAGGCTTGAAGTTAGACAAGCAGTCACTTAGCAGGGAAGCAACAAAGCCTACATAAAAGAAGCAGGCCAGCCTGTGTGATCATGAGGTGTCAATGTAAATTGGTATCAAATTCAAGAACCAGTAATCAAATTGATATGGAGGAGCATAGACAAAGGGCCACAAGGAAGGGATGTTCAGTCCAGGGTACAGTACAGCACTGATAAAACACATAACTCTCCTTTAGTTTGTTAATATTCCCTCCCCTTGCTAGTATGGTCTTCATTTTATCTCATTAATCTTGTGAGACCTATATATGCTTATTTGTATAATTGAGATGGTTTGATGCATGGACTCCAAGATAGACAAACACTTCTGAAGTAGTAATAGGAGTAATGATTCCATGAGGGAAGGGGAGGGGGGACTGATAGTAATGATGACTGTATAATCCCATTCTAGGGGAAGGAGTAACAGAACTTAGGTGAATGGATACATTGGATGATGGAAAAATATAGCATAATAATAATAGAGCATAATAATAAGGGTTCATGGGGGTAGGGTGGAGGAGTGAGGGGATAAAGGGGAGCTGATATCAAAGTGTTCAAGAAGAAAGCAAATGGTGCCAGTAATTAGACAATTATGTTTGATCTAATTAAATTATGGATTATAATAACATCTGTAAGAGCTGCCAATAAAATGATTAAAAACTAAACCAAAAAATTAAAAAGGCAAAAAAAAGGGGGGGCTGAGCCCTGATGTGTAGTGGTTGAGTGCAGGACTGCAACCCATGGGCTTCGCAGTTCAAATCCAGCGGTGGCTTTCCAAGAGCAAGGATGAATAGCTCCCATGACCACCAGAGCGCAGTGATACCCCTCCCAAAGAAAAACAAACCCCCCAAAATTAAAAAGGCAGTATATGAAGAAATGATTAGTGGAACAAATGAAAATCAGCAAACATTAAAAATTAATGAAATATTTTAAAAACTAGAAAGAGAGCAATTTTTATTCTAAACTTATTAATAGTTATATGATATGGGATCCAGTTATTCTGGCTGAATAGCCCCCTGAAATCATTATTGTCTGAGATAATCTCTAACCCTTAAACTGTAACTATCCCCTAAGGTCACCCTTCAATCAAATGATAATTTGGCTAAACTAGTAGAGGAATATATATATATGTGTATATATATATATATATATACATATATATATATTTCTGGCATCACTGCTCTCCAGTAGTGGGAGTAGGAGGCCTAGCCCCACTGCTGGAATTGAATCTCTGTCCCAGTGAGCCGCAGTCCCGTGCACAACCACTATGCCACCGGGGCTCAGCCCGAGGAATATATTTTTTAAATGTTGTGGTGGGTCTTGTAAAGAATCGAGTATATGTGATCAGTTTGACTAAAGTAATTTGAGGACTTTGATGAGAAACTTAGGAGCTAATTTATGTTAGTGGTGGTAGAATAATTTAGAAAAGGATAGCAAGAATGGTTACATAAAGTTAAGAATGTGATGTCACTAAATTATATATGAAAAATTATTTAATAGGCATGTGTGTTAATATGTATGTTTTCACTATAAAATTAAAATAAAATCAAAGTCATAATTATTGTGTGAAACATGAACAACTAGCCATTAGCAGAGAAAGATGGTCAGACAGGAGAAGGAAGGAAGACTCAAACCCTTGCTGTTCACAGAAGCTCATTTGAAATATAGACCGAAGAAAACGTTTCCTGGTCCTGCACCAGCCTCACAACTGCTATGTTTGAATCCATTGTGTCAGCCTCTGTTCCAATCCATCTTGTCTAGGGCCCTTCGCTTTTTCACTCGTCCTCTATTTGACCAAGATCTTTCTAGATAACATATCACAAGTACATGAGATGATGTCTTACTAAAGTTGCTTTTACAGAGTATATAGGTTGTACTTTTTTCAAGACAAATCTGTTGGTTCTTCAGGAAGCCCAGGATACTTTTAGTATTCTCTGCTGGCACCATAATTTGAATATTGATTATTCTGGGGTCTTTCTTATTCAATGTCCAATTATCACATGTGTTAAAAAAAATACCATGGATGGGGTCAGGCACATCTTAGTCCTTAAAGAGATCTCCTCGCCTTTCAACACTTTAAAGGGATCTTGGGCAGTAGACTTCCCCAACATAAAGCATCATGTGATCTCTTTTGCTGGTGGTCTGAGCTTTGGGGGGTTGTTGCAAGCAAGAGGTAATCCTTTACAACTTCAACCTTTTCTCCATTTATCATAATTTTGCCTATGGAGTCACCACTCCTGGTTGTCAGGAGTCTTATTATATATATATATATATATATGATATATATATGAGGAGTCTATATATATATGTGATAAGACATATTGAAAACTACAATCCGTGATCTTCCTGAACTTGTGGTTTAAGTCCTTGATTTCAGCAAGTGAGATCGTGTCATCTCCAGGTTCCAGGTTATCTATAAGCCTTCATCCAATCTTGATGATGTGTTATTCTTCATCTAGTCCAGCTCCTCAGATTAGTTTTCCAGCACACAGACTGAATAAGTATGGTAAGGAGGTACAATCCTGAAGCACATCTTTCCTAATTTTAAACCATGCAGAATGTCCATGATCTGTTGGAATAGCTAAATCTTTTTTTAAGGGCCTCCAACATGGAAGTGAAATAATTTTATTTACCTTTTTTTTGTCTTTTAACCAATTTATGTCAGTGGACCTTCACACGTATCAATAACAAATCAAGAAAAACAGACATGACTTACCAGCAAGAGCAAGAGAATGGGTGAGAGGTCTGGTCCATTGCAGTGGTCAAGAATGTCTACTCCTCTGGGCTCTTGGCTAGAGTTTTATACAGTTTTTGTGGGTGTAACCATATGTATGACCACGAGAGTTCAGTTCAACAAAGGGAGCAACCACAACTATCTAGTCCAATATTCTTGTTTTGGGGTCAGTTTTGTTTCCTTCTTGGTAGCCATTTTGTTGTTTGCTTCTTTAACCTTGGCAGCCATTTTGTTATCTGTGGTTACTGCATTTTGTATGCTCCCTTTATTAATTGAGAAGTTAGGCTGAGCCCCGGTGGCGTAGTGGTTGTGCGGGGACTGCGACCCACTGGGATGGCGGTTCGATTCCAGCTCCACGGAGCAAAGGCTGGGCCTCCTACTCCCACCACCTGAGGGCAGTGATGCCCAAACAACAACAACAACAACAACAAAGTTGGAGGTTCAAATCTACCCGGAAGTTCCTTGGAGAAAACAAAAAAACTCACTGCCATTGAGTTGATTCTAATTCATAGAAAGCCTCTAGGACAGGCTAGAACTAACCCTATGGATTTTTGAGACTATAACTCTCTAAAAAACAACATTTTATTGGGGACTCATACAACTCTTAACACAAACCATACATCCATCCATTGTATGCAAAGCACATTTGTACATTTGTTGCCATCATCATTCTCAAAACATTTTTTCTACTTAAGCCCTTGGTATTAGCTTGAGGAATGACCATTTCTTAACCCAAGTGTGAGTTCTGCATGAACACAATGAAGTTTTCTAGAATTCCTATTTTTTCTGAATGCTATCCATAGCTTGTTGTGACAGACACAGTTGAATGTCTTTGGCTAGCCAATAAAGCACAAGTAAGCAGCTTTCTCGCATTCTCTGCTTCAAAGCTTAATTTGAATAGAAGGAAAACATAGAACCACACCAAATGCATCATTGTTGCTCTACTTCATTTAAAAGAAAAACCAAGAGTCTGTGGGGATCTGGTTAGGAAGGAACAATAAACAAGGAATCACTCTTAATATCCAGAGTGATTGCTAGAATCTCTCATATCAAGAATGCAAAGCCATCTGTCAAGGACAAGACTGTGCAGGGCGTGGCCCTTTCTTTGGTGGTGAGGAAGGAAAGCCTGGTGCAGCTCTCTGGAGCCCTGCCAGGGAAGAGTGCCACATATCTCTACAACAGTTCAGAAATTGATTTGTTGATGCTTCCTGTGTGTTTGAGCTCATTCTTGCAGCCACTGTCTCAATCAATTTTTCTGGTATTCTCTGCTTTCAGCCAAGATCCATCTGACACCAGCAATGATATCCCTTGTTCCAAGTCCTCTTCTAAATCTGGCTTTCAATTTCTGCAGCTCCTTGTCAATGGACTGCTCTCACCATTGCTGAATATTCTTTAGCAAAATTTTACTTAGATGAGATTTATGACCCTGTTTAACAATTTCTGCATTTCGTGGCATCACTTTTCTTTAGAATGGCTATAAAAGTGGGTCTCTCCCAGTCAGTAAACCAGGTAGCTGTTTTCTAAGTTTCTGGGCATAGACTAGTGAGTGCTTACAGTGCTTGATTTGCTTTTTGGAATATTTTAATTGGCATTCTGTAATTCCTGGGATCTTGTGCTTTGTTAAAGCCTTCATTGTTGTTTGGACTTCTTCATTCAATATCATTGGTTCTTGATCATGTGCTACCTCTGAAATTATGGAATGTCGATTAGTTGTGTGTGGTTTTTCTTTTGGTATGGAGACTCTGCATTTTCTCCATCTTCCTTTAATACTTGCTACAGCTTTCATTATTTCTGCTCTTATAGTGCTTTAATATTATAATTCTACGTTTGAATTTGCTCTCCAGTTCTTTCAGCTTGATGTAACTTGAGAATGTTCTTCCTTTTTGCTTTTCTAACTCTAGGTGTTTGAACATTTCCTTGTAATACTTACCTCATCTCCTGCTGCCCTTTGAAATTTTCTGTTGGGTTCTTTTACTTCATCATCTCTTTCATTTGCTTTAGCTTTTGTATGATCAAGAGAAAGCTTCAGAGTCTCTTCTGACATTCATTTTGATCTTTTCTTTATGACCCAACTGTATAAAAACCTTTTAAACATAACAGAATGTAATAGAATAAAAAATTATGAAAGAAAACTGAAGTGGTTATATTACTATCAGGCAAAGTAAGTGTCAAATCAGACCATATTACTAGGGATAAAGAAGAGTATATTATAAAATGTTAATAAAATTATCTATTACTAAGTAAATATCTATTACTATTACCATCTATTTCATGGAATATTACTCAGTAATCAAAAGCAATGGACTACTGATACTTGTAAACACATGGATCTAATACCTAAAGTGCTAAGTGAAAGAAGCCAGACTCAAAAGGTTGCATTGCTCTGTGACTCAATTTTCCTAAAATTCTTGTAAAGGCTTAACTTTAGGATCAGGAAAGATATTAGTAGGTGTCAGTGGTAAGAAACACAGAAGCTGTTGACTATAGTGGGTTATCAGTAAAATTTTTGAGCTTCTCTGTTTTTTTTTTAACCTTTATAATTGACTCTACATGTTGCACAAATGCATTTAAGTGTTGCATTTTAGCTTAAAATCTAGAGCTTGACTTGCAGAAGACTATATTTTGCAGAGGGAATTCATTCCATTTGGGTTATAGCATAAATTCGGCACCCACTGAGTTATTTCTGATCATTAACGGACAGTGTGGAAATTTTTGTCCTTGGACGGAGTGTGTTTGAAAGTGGATTGCTGGAGCTTCTCTAGCCAACCCAAAGAGAGGCAGTCTCATCCTCTGGAACATGCCTAGCCATGTCCTTAATGGAAATTGGGGTACATGGACATATACAGACCAAGGTCAGAGAGCTGCAGAACAATCCTGTAAATGTTTCTCATATGTGATTGCACATGTATTCCACACATGGTCCCTTTCCCACTTCAGTGACCTTGTCTGCTGCAATGGTGCATTGATCTGCTACCCATCTGGGTTTTGTGACAATTTCCTTTGTCTTTCATGCTCTATATAATTAGTCACACACTTGAGAACTCTTTGGATGCCATTATGGCCACATGCTGATGGTTGCCCTCATTCAGAGATGATTTTATTTTGTCTCTGTCCAGTGTGAGACTGTATAAAGGGATCTGATAAAAATACACCTGAATTTGGGGTTCCCCCCCCACCCAGAAGAGTGTATACAAAGATTTACAGAACTCTATACTACAAAAGGCGAGTTTTGCTTTATCTAAGTTATAATTTAATTTTTCAAAAAAAGAGTTCTGCATGATCTGGCTCCAGTTTACTTCTCTGACCTCATTCTGGGCGTTATTTCTTATTCCTTACACTTTATGGTCTTGTTTCATTTCTTCCCACGTTCTACATCATTGTGGCTTCAGGACTCTACCTATACTATCTACTTTGTCTACAAAACTAACTACACATGCTTCATCTGCTTTAATTCTATTTATACTTTAGTCTGACTATAAATGTTGAGTTCAAATCTAGGGTCCATTCCTTTCTGACTAGGTGACCTTGATCTTGTTTATTACTCTCTGTGCATGTCTCTACACCTCTAAAGTGGAGATATCAATAATATTTATTCTACAAGATTCCTTTAAGAAAACCCATGGACAAGGAAATAACAAGTGATCCACAACCAGTGGCAAGGATGATATGAGAGGCCCGGTAGGGATTGATCAATGCTAATGTTTGATTCCAGAACCTGTGAGCTTTATCACTGTGCTGTGTTCTCTTCTGATCAAGGGTAATGCAACTGAGAGATATTACTAAATCCGAATGAAGGCTGAGCATGATAACGGGACACAGGGAAAGTAAAAGGAAAGAAATAGGAGGTAAAGGACATTTATAGAGGTCTAAATATAGGTATATACATAGGTGCACATGTTCATATATGATGATGGGGAAATAGAGCTACAGGCATATATTTATAGGGCTAGTATTAAGGCAGCATATGGACATGGGACCTCCACTCAAATACATCCTCAATACAAGAACACTTTGTTGTATTAAACTGGCATTCCATGATTCTCACCTTCCTGACATAATCATTGAAGACAAATGTGAGCATAAGCAAAGTGGTGAAGAAAGCTGATAGTGCCCAGCTATGAAAAGATATAGTGTCTTGAAGTTAAACTAGCAGCCAACTAACTCAGAAGCAACAAAGTCCACAAGGAAGAAGCACCCCAGCCTGTGTGACCATGAGATGTCAAAGGGATCAGGTAGGTATCAGGCATCATAGAAAAAAAATGCATCATTGTAAATGAGGAGGAGTACAGATTAGGAATCCAAAATCTATCTGAAGGTAAAGTGACACCCCCTTGCAGAAGGACTGTGGGGAGTAGATGAGCCAATCAGGGAGCAGTGTAGCAATGAAGAAATGTACAATTTTTCTCTAGTTATTTAATGCTTCCTCTCCCCGCCCCCCACTATCATGATCCTAATTCTACCTTACAAAGCCAGGTAGATGAGAGGATGTACACTGGTAGAGATAGGAACCAGAAATAAACATAGGGGATCTAGAACAGATGATCCCTTTAGGACCAGTGGTGAGAGTGGTGCTATTGGGAAGGTTGAGTGAAGGTGGGGTAGAAAGGGGGAAGCAATGATAAGGTTCTACATATAACCTCCTCCCTGGGATATAGACAACAGGGAAGTGGGTGAAGGGAGATATTGGACAGTGTAAGGTATGACAAAATAATAATAATAATTTATAAATTATCAAGGCTTCTTAAGGAAGGGATGGTGGAGAGGGAGGGTAAAAATGAGAAACTGAAACCAAGAGCTTAAATAGAAAGCAAATGTTTTGAGAATGATGAGGGCAACAAATGTACAAATGTGCTTTGTTACAATGGATGGATGGATGGATTGTGATAAGAGTTGTATGATTTCCCCCAATTAAATAATTTTTTTAAAAAGAAAAAAAAGATTTACAAGAATAAGTATGTGTACATGCTGTTATGCTTCAACAATGTCTTTCCTAACTATTGTTATACTGTCTTATTATTTCCCTTCATAAACATAATAAAATTGGAATATGTGCATATATGTTTTAATATCCACCTTCAGGAAAAGTGCAATAATATCTGCACTGTGTTCTATAGATAGATGTATGCACAGTACATATGTCTTTGACATAGCACAGGTTCTTCATAAACAATTTCTTGTATAGTGAATGATTTCATGAGTGCCTTCTAAATAAGAACGTCTCTCATAACATGAACTGTCTTGGAGATTGCAGTGCTATTGTAATCCTGACTACATTCAAGAAAACAATGGATAATGAATATTCTTACAATTCAGCTGCTCTACTAAATTGGAGTTTAGACTGAACTATCACTCCGTGAAATCACATGACACTCCTCCCCTTTAACTTAAGCCCCTCCCCCTTCATCCTACAGGTTATACATCTGTTCTAGTAGTTTCACTCAAGACTGGGAAGAAACTTGCCTATAACTTGAAGACTCGGCCATTTTCGAAACATCACGAGCAAGAAAATCCAAGGTTTAAGATGTCACTTTCTTTCTCTAATCCAATCTTATTATTATCAGAGAGTCAAGTATGTTGAAAATTACCGAGCAAGCCTTTGTGATGCCCACCCTTTGATCCCACTTGGACCTTGAATATTTGTGAATGTTGAACTGCATTTCAGATACCATGTGAGACTATGCTCTCACATGAAGGGAAGACATGATATATAAAAGAAAACCTTTCTTTGCTGTGGGATTGTTTCTGAAGCATGCATGGACCCAAGAAGTAAAAGTCAAATCTTTTACTGAATGAAAAAGGAGGTTATCAGAAACTCAGCTAGTGGTAGATGGCTCCTAAGATGTTACCACTTGGGTGGGTTGTAGTCTCTTAGGAGACAGAGTTCAGGGCTCCAGGAAAGATCAGCAAGTTGACAGGCAGCATAAACAAGGACAAAAGAGAGAGAAGGTGTAGGAAACAGCTTCCATGAACAGAAATCTCTGAGTGGTGTCAGCAAAGGCTCTGCTTTGATGAGAAGTTGTCTAGTCTGACCAACCCTAAAGGCTGTTGGAAAAAGAGCAGACTTCCCCCAACATAAATCAAAAGTGACCAAGAAACTTTCAGGCTACATATATGTCTCCCTACAAAGACTTAGAAATATTTAAAGATAGATATCTCTTGAGAAAATTAGACTTCCTGTGTGAACAGGTGAGAATTCAGAGCTATTGAAATCTGGGAAACATGTTTATAAATGTTAAAAAAACGTTTCACCTAACAGCTGGGGATGCTGGATGGATGTCAGTTCCACTTGCTGATTAGCTGAGAGGTTATCCCATCATCACGGCCACTGCACCTTTCCATCTGGCAATTCGACTCCATGATTGGGACTCTTTGGGAACATGGCCAAAAGTGATTCTATCCAGCTCTCGTGGCAGTCTGCTTCAGCAGCTGCAATGCAGACCCAATCCATACTCCAAACTGTATTAATCCAGACAAGATAAATTTTATTTGGGGCTTGATTTAGAAGCGATAATATGAAAGATGGGGAAATGTTGCATGAATGAGTGAACATAATCAGAGTGCTAAATTGTAAAGTTCAACGTATGCTATTTAATGGAAGGCTGTTTAAGAGGTACAGCAATTCCATATGGGATCACATCTCATGATTATCCTACGGAAATATAATGCCAAATTACAGCACATGCTGATAAATGCCGGGTTAGATAAAGGCAATCCAAGGTCATAAAATTTAGAGTGTGTATAATCTGCCAAAGCTAAGATGGGGAATCAGCCTTCCTGTGGGTCTTTAAAAAAAATAAAAATAAATAACTTTCACAGACCATATCACCAAATGAGCAATTACTAAGAAAGAATACATCATTAAACTCTGCTCTCAGGTAATTTATATGTCTCTGTGCTCATTGTTTGTGGCCCAGGCTTTTCTTAGAGAAACACAACATTGTCTTCATTATCACTGCTATTCTGTGGTAACTGGTTTCCTTCCCTCCCATTCAGCAATGGGCTTTCAACCAAACCTTTGAACTCTTTTGCAAAGCACACATCCTAGATGGTGCATGAGCTGTCATCTTAGGAGCAAATTAACTTAAGTTTTCTCTCATAGCGTGCTCAGGGTAATAAAGTCCCAAATGCCAGGAACAACAATGAAATTTTTTTCAACTTCTTCTACCACAATTACCGCAAGCTCTTCAGACACTCAACAATCCACAGCCTCATCTAAGCCTTTTGTTCTGGATTTTGTAAAGAAGTAATTCAAAGCTTAACATTTCTGGAACGCTTGGAGACGCAGTGTCTCTTAGGAATATGATCTGTCTTGGAATTATTTCCTCAGACAAATAGACTGCAGTTGCTGATGCAAATCTGACATCATCTGGGTTTCTGTGTAGCATTGAAAGGCGAGATAAGTGAGGGGTAAGCCTTCTGGTTTGTTTGTTTGTTTTTCTAAGGAAAGACATACTGTGATGGAGGTAATTTCTTCTGAAATGTATTTTCAAAGTGTTTTGGTGCAACCACAGTATCACACACATGGCCTGCTTGCATGGCGCACTTTTTGGTGAGTGTTTTTGGTACCATATACTCTCAATGTGAGAGTGAGTTGCATAAGCTGTGCATTATCTAATTCTTCCTTGAAACGGTGAGGTTACCTCAGACAATGGCCTCACTGCCCTTTTATTCCCAAAGGGTAAATAGGAAAGGTTCCTAGGATTGAATAGTGTTCTTCTGAAACATGTATTAAAATCCTAACTTTTGTATGTGTGAGTGCAGTCCTCGTT
>PVJH01024001.1:0-33847 GCA_004026705.1 Nesogale talazaci
AAGGCACTGTATAAGTTTAACACTATACCAGTGGTTCTCAACCTGTGGGTCTCAACCCCTGTGGGGGTTGAACGATCCTTTCACAAGGGTTGCCTAAGACCATCGGAAAACACATATTTCTGATGGTCTTAGGAACCGATACACCACTCCTCTATCTGTCTCCAGGTGGGCCCACCCACAAACAAGTATCCAACGTGATAACATCATCACGCCAACCCCATCACAGACACCCCGTACAAATGCACATGTATGTGACAGGGTTGGCGCCATAATGTACTTATGCAGACCAGTAGAGAGCAGCTACTGTGTAGAAAGCAGCTGCTGTGTTGAAAGTAACCGTATTGGAGTTAAATGACACTTCATGAATTATAATTACTGGGTACATGTAAAATCATGTATTGTAAAATCATCAACTACTGCAAAAAAATATCTGTACCATGGGAACTTAATCTGGATACTGATTGGTTGTTTTATATTCAGCTGTAGTTGATTTGAATACTGCCCTCTCGTGATAGTAACAGGTATGTTTTAAAAAATGGTATATCATAGGAAACTTTAATGAATTGTATTGGCTGAACTATGCAATGTATCATCATTTATATTATTAAAGTTGTTGTTATATATGATTTTAATTAGCAAACCATCCCATGACAATGGATCATGTAGAGAAGAAAGTTAAAAAAAGAAAATATAGTGAGGATTTTTTAAATCATTTTATTGGGGGCTTGTACAACTCTTATCACAATTGATACATCCATCTATGTGTCAAGCACATTTGCATATTTATTGCCATCATCAGTCTCAAAACATATGCTTTATACTTGAGTCCTTGGTATCAATTCTTTGTTGTTCTCTTACCTCCCCACACACCCCTATGAATTCTTGATAATTTATAAATTATTATTTTGTCACGTTTTGCACTGTCCAACATCTCCCTTCACTCACTTTTCTGTTGTCCATCCCCCAGGGAGGGGGTTATATGTAGATCCTTGTAATCAGTTCCCCCTTTCTACCCCACCTTCCCTCCACCCTCCTGGTATTGCCACTCTCACCACTGGTCCTGAGGGAACATCTATCCTGAATTCCCTGTGCTTCCAGTTTCCTATCTGTAGCAGTGTACAAATGAGGATTTTACAGTATGGTTTTACCTCAGTAATTACAGCAGGAATTGAGAAACTGAAGTGTGTTATTTGTTGTGAAGTTCTGTCAGCCAAATCTATGAAGCTGAACAAACTAAAATGCCATTTTGATAGCAAGCATCCACTTTATCAGCAACAATACCAACTATTTTAGGAGCAAAGCTGATGGACTCAAGAAAACCAGACTTGACACTGGTGGCAAATATCGTAACAGCCGTTGAAGCTTCCTATTTGGTGGCACGCTGAATCACTAGATCCATGAAACCTCACACCATTGCTGAGGATTTGCTGTTGCCAGGGGCCAAAGATATTGTTTGTATTATGATCAGAGCCAAATTTGTTATGAAATTGAGTGCAATTTCCATATCTAATGACACTGTCTGCAGAAGGATAGATGGCATGTCTGCTGATATTCTTGATCAGGTAGGTAATCAGGAAATTAAACCTGCTCCACTTCCAATATTTAGCATCCAGCTTGATGAATCTACAGATGTTGCAAACTGTCTACAGTTAATGGTTTATATGCGGTATATTAATGATGGCAACCTTAAAGATGAGGGTTTTTTGGGGGCTGAGCCCCGGTGGCGGAAGTGGTTGAGTGTGGGACTGCGGCCCATGGGCTTGGCGATTCAAATCCAGCGGCGGCTCTCAGGAGCAGCACTGGGTAGCGCCCACGACCACCAGAGGCAGTAATGCCCACACACACACACACACACACAAAAAAAAGATGAGGGGTTTTGGGTTTGGGGTTTTTGGGGGTTTTTTTGCAAAACTCTTAAGATGACAACTGCTGCACGTGGTATATTTGACACAGTTGGTTCATTTCTGAAAGAGCTTAAGATCTCTTGGGAAAAGGTTTGTGGTGTTTGCACAGACAGTGCCTCAGTTATGCTAGGATGTCAATCTAGATTTCAACATTTGGTACTGAATGAGTCACCAAAACTCATCAAAACTTATGAGCCAGTCAAGATATAGTGTAGCAACCATGAAATAAGCAAAATTTCTCTAGTTCTTAAATGCTCCCTCCCCCTGCCACTATCATGATCCCAATTCTACCTTACAAATACAGCTAGACCAGGGGATGTCCACTGGTACAGATAGGAGCTGGAAACATGGGAAGTTTAGGACAGATGATCCCTTCAGGACCAGTGGTGAGAATGATGATACTGAGAGGGTGAAGGGCAGGTGGAGTAGAAAGGGAGAACCAATTGCAGGAATCTACATATAACTTCCTCCTTGGGGTATAGACAACAGGTAAGTGGGTGAAGGGATACATCAGATAGTGTACAATATGACAAAATAATGATAATTTGTAAATTGTTAAGGGTTCATGAGGGAAGCGGAGTGGGGTGGCAGGAAGGGGAAATGTGGGGAACTGATACCAAGGGCCTACGTAGAGGAAGTTTTTTGAGAATGATGATGGCAACAAATGTACAAATGTAGCCTGCAAACTATAGATTTATGTATTGATCGTGATAAGAGTTGTATGAGCCCCCAATAAAATGATTTTATTAAAAAAAAAAAAAGAAGAGAATGATGGGCCTGGAAGGCAGACTTGACACATCTATCAACAAAATGCTTTAGGACATTGATGAGACTAGGCAATAAATACCTCTTCTGCTTTATTAAATGCTGAAAGAAATAGGGGGAAGCCATCACAAGTCACTGTACGATTCATCAGCAAACAGCGTCAATAAAGGCACTGCCCCGAGAGCCACGAGGAATCATGGGAAGCATCGTGAGTTCCGTCGATTGTGTAAAGGTGAGCACTGCAAACAGTCGACTCTTCACAACCGTGCAAGGAGCTGGCTGCACCAACTAATGTTCTGGTACTTCACACTGAAATGAGATGGCTGTCAAGAGGAAACATTTAAAAATGTGTTTTTGAGCTTCACGATAAACTCAAAACATTTTTAAATCAGAAAGCAAGACCACAGTTTGAAACCCTTTTCAGTGGTAAAAGTGAACTACAGAAAATAGCTTACTTGGTTGATGTCTTCGCTAACTTGAATGAGTTAAATTTATCACTGCAAGGACCAAGTGCAACATGTCTCAATTTGTCTGAAAAGAGATGATCATTACAAATAAAACTTCAGCTTTGGCCAAAAATTTGGATGAAAATAAAATGGACATGTTGCCTAGCTTATCTGCTTTCTTTGAGGAACATGGCATTGAACCAGACAAAAGGATCACAGTGATAACTTCTGTGAAAGAACACAGGCACGGGTTTATGGATACAAAATCTCATCGTATTTTTCAGATCTACCTGACACCCCATTTGCACTTGCCAGAAGTGCACAAAGTTGAGTCTGTTCCTGAGACAGACAAGAGGAACTCATTGAACTTATGAACAGCGAAGCAGCGAGAACTGATTTCTCTACAATGCCAGTTAAAAAACTCTGCATAGTGTTTGCAGTTATATCTTGTTCTGTCTGAGACTATGTTGGACCTTCTTCCATTTCCAACAACATATCTTTGTGAAACAGAGTTTTTCAGCTTGTTGGTTATCAAGTCTAAATATAGAAGTAGACTTGTTGTGGAAGATGATCTTTGTTGTGCACTTGCAAAGACTGCCCCATGCTACACCATGCATCAAGACAAAATTTCGTTTATTTATAATTATAAATAAATATTTCACAATATATAATTACATATTGTTTGGTGATTAATCACCATGCTTTAATTATGTTCAATTTGTAACAATGAAAATACCTCCTGCATATCAGATATTTACATTATGATTCATAACAGTAGCAAAATTACATTTATGAAGTAGAAACAAGAATAATTTTATGGTTGGGGGCCCCACAACATGAGAACCTGTATTAAAGAGTCACAGCAGGGGCTGAGCCCCGGTGGCGTAGTGGTTGAGCTTAGGACTGCGGTCCACTGGGACGGAGGTTCAATTCCAGCAGTGGGACTGGGCCTCCTACTCCCACCACCGGAGAGCAGTGATGCCCCAAAAAAACAAAAAATAAAATAAAATAAAATGAGGAAAGGTAAAAAAAAAAATTTTTTTAAGAGTCGCAGCATTAGGAAGACTGAGAACCACTGTGCTGTACCAATACAAATACCAACAACCTTCTTCAAAGAAATGGAAAAATTAAATACCAACTTCCTATGGAGAGAGAAGCCCAGCATTAGCAAAAAGCTCCTCAAGAAGAAAGACAACATTGGAGGACTTGCTTTATTTGACTTTAAAACATACTACACAGCCACACTGGTCAAAGTAGCAAGGTGCTGGTATAATTCCAGATACTCAGATCAGTGGGAAAGAATGGAAAGCCCAGAAATAAAATCAGCAGCATAGAGACAACTGGGCCCAAAAAACATCAAATGGAAAGCAAATGTCCTCTTCAACAAGTGATGCTGGAAGCAATGGATATCTACCTGCAGAAAAATAAAGCAAGCTCTTTACCTCACCCATACACAAGAACGAATGCATGGTGGATCACGTACCTTGAAATAAGGCCATTGACGAAGGAAACAAACCTGAGAAACTTGCAACAGGGAATATATCGGCTCACCAAAATGGAGAAAGGCATACACACTGAGAAGCTGAAATTGACCAATGGGACTTACTAAGGATAAAACACCTGTGTACATCGAAAGCCTTCACCAAGAGAGTAATAAGAGAACCCACAGAGGGGAAGAAGATCTTTAACAATGACACATCAGACAAAGGACTTACTGCTAAAATCTACAATCCCCTAATAACCTGCGACAGAAAGAAGCAGAGAGCCCTCTGAGGAGGTGGGCAAAGGGCCTGAAAGGAAGTTTCACCAGGGAGGAAACCCGAATGGCCAATAAACACATGAGAAAATGTTCCTGATCATTAGCCATCAGAGAAATGCAAATTAGAACAGCCATGAGATCCTACCTAACACCTTGGAGGGTAGCCCTATTCAAAAAAATCAGAAAGCAGCAAATGCTGGAGGAGATGTAGTGAGATAGGAACTCTCATCCACAGCTGGTGGTCTGGTAGATATGCACAGCCACTATAGAAAGCAATCTGGCGCAAACTAAGGCAAATGGAAGTAGAGCTACCTTATAACCCTGCAATCCCCCTTTTTAGGCATATGCCCAGAGAAATAAAAGAGACCATGACCAGTTATCTACGCTGTAATGTTTATTGAGGTACAGTTCACAATCACAAAGATCTAGAAATGACCGAAGTTTCCATAGGCCAATGGATTAGAAAACTCTGGCACAGACACACAATAGTGTGTCTACACATTCCTAAAAATAGTGATGGACATATGAAGCACATTGCCTCACGGGAAGAGTTGGAGGAAATTATGCTGAGAGAAGTTTACCATGCACAAAAGAACAAGTGCAAGATGAGTCCACGGAGGTAGGTCAGGGGGAACAGAAGAAAAACTATTTAATACATAATTTACGGGTTGAGAAACAGGCACACAGGAAAGGGATAGACCAAGCCCGGTGATACATTTAGCAAACCAACATAAAGAAGGGTGGGAAACAGGTGAGGTCAGGAGGGAAAGAGGAGAAAGGGGGTGGAAGATGAAGACACTGTAGGGAACAGGGCACTAATCCACCATGAGAAAGATACTGTTTATGTCTCCACAGGAAAGAGAGAGAGGGACCAGACATTAGTCTATTGTGTCAAGCCTTGAAGACAACATACTGGTATGAAGCAGTGAACTAACAGAGAGGTCTGTGAGGTTGGGCCATGCCCTATCCCAACTATGTCGATCCCCCCTCCCAGGAGAATGCACTATAGAGAACAGCACTAATGATACAGCTCAGGGATGGGGCACATCTGCTCAGACAAGACAGGAGAAAACTAAGAGGGGAAGAGAGAGAGAGGAACAGTATCCTGGCCCACCAAGCTTGGAGGATGGCAATTTCACTCAGAGCATCCAGGGCACAGAAAGAACCATAGGGTCGGCCCTACCACTAAACATCACAGTGTCCCCTTATTGACCCACAGCGTGATGGGGGAGGCAGCACAAGAGACCCAGTGTGGGAATTGTTCCCCCACTGACACCCCCACACCAGGACATAACACGAAGGGAATGCAACAGAGCCACAAAGGAAGCAAAGCAGCAAAGTCCCTGAGGAATTCTAAAAATTGACTTCGGACTCAGCAGGCAGAGCCTTGGCACTGCCAGACTCAATCAGAAAACATTCATAAAGGTCAACAGACAGACCTGGAACTATTTGTGGGCTATTTTCTTTTCTGTTTTTATGTTTTCATGTCTGTCCGTGTAAGAGAGGCAGGATAAACAATCTCGGGGAGAAAACAGCTGGACCGAAAGTTGCAGGGAGACAGGGTAGAGGAGGAGGTGGAGGAAAAGGAGGAGGGAGCAAACAAATCCAAGGAGAAGGGAACAACAAGAGATATAAAATTGGTGGCAAGGAGGGCATAGCATGCCTGGTGGGGTTCAATCAAGTGCAATGTAGCCAAGACCAAGTACAGAGAGCCGAATGAAGGTCAAACATGATAGTGGTAGAGAAGTAAAAGGAAATAGAGCAAAGAACTAAGATGCAAAGACATTTATAGCAGTATAAACATAGGCATATATATGTAAATATATTGATATGTAACTATAAGGGATATAGGTCTATATACATATATTTATAGGTTAAGTATTAAGGTAACAGATGAACATTGGGCCACTACTCAAGCTCTCCCTCAATGCAAGAACACTTTGTTCTAATAACCTGGCATTCTGTGATGCTCGCCTTTCCAGCATGATCACTGAAGACAAAACAGGTGCATAGGCTAATGTGGTAAAGAACGCTGATGGTGCCCGACTATTGTGAGATGTAGCATCTGGGGTCTTAAAGACTTGAAGATAAACAAGTGGCCCTCTACCAGGGAAGCAACAAAGTCCACATGGAAGAAACACACCAACCCATGTGATCGCAAGGTATCAAAAGGAATCAGGTGTCAGAAGACCCAAAACTAACAACAATTTTGATGCAAATGAAGGGGTTGAAATGGAAATCCAAAGTACATCTGTACACAATTGGACATCCCCTCACAGAAGGGTCACAAGGAAGGGACGTGTAAGTCAGGGTGCAGTATAACTACAACGAAACATACAACATTCCTCTAGTTCTTTAATGCTTCCTCTCTGGCACACACACACACACACACACACACACAGTTCTATCTTAAAAATCTGGCCAGACCAGAAAATGTACACTGATACAGATAAGAACTCTCTACATACAGCATCCAGTCAGATAAGCCCCTCAGGACCAACAGTGAGAGTAACAATATCACGAGGATAGGGGGGAAAGGTGAAGGGAGAAGGGAGAGAAAGGGGGAATTGATAACAATGACCAATATACAATCCTCCTTCCCTCCCAGGGGGATGAACAACAGAAACATGGATGAAGGGAGATTATGGACAATGTAAAATATAAAAACAAAAATAATTTTTAAATGTTCAAAGGTTTATAAGGGTAGGAGGGTGGGGTAGCAAGGAGAAAAGAGGAGCTGGTACCAAGGGCTCAAGTAGAAAGAAACTGGTTTAGAAATGATGATGACAATATGTGTACAAATGCCCTCAATACAATTAATAAATGGGTTGTTTTAAGAGCTGTAAGAGTTCCAATAAAAAGATTTGATAAAATAAAAAGAGGATTGGTGGTGAGTGACTCACTGTTGCCAAGCTAGGAGTTAGAACAGCCGTTTTCAACCTGTGGGTCGCAACCCCTTTGTGGGTCAAACAAACCTTTCATTGGGGTCACCCAATTCATAACAGTAGCAAAATTACAGCTGTGAAGTAGCAATGAAAATAATGTTATGGTTGGGGGGTCACCACAACATGAGGAGCTGTCTTAAAGGGTCACAGCACTAGGAAGGTTGAGAACCACTGAGCTAGATTAATGCACCCACCTTCTTGCCATATATAGTAACACAAAACTGCAAAAAACTAGGGTGGCTCCAACCTGCATATAATCAACAAATTAATACAGGAGCAATAAAATGTCTCAGAGACAGCAAGCAACTACAACACACAAACACACATACAACCAAACAAGATGGCCTAAACAAATCACCAAACTACAGCGCCACAAAACCTTCCAGAGGATGGTACCTTGAATGAATGGAATATCTGAGCAAGTCACACACAAAAAGCAAGTAAAACACAGGCAAAACTCCAGAAATGTGACAATGTTTTTTAAATGATAAAAAAACAAATTGCTAAGATTCATGGAAAATTAGAGACTATACAAAAATGACCAATATGAATCCAGAACATCAATAACAAAATTCCAGCAGGGTACATTGTGTCCTTTTGACCAGAGATGTTTATTTGCCCTGGGAAGCTCCCAGACCCAAGGATAGACATATGAAGATCTTGAAGACTGCCCAGCCAACAGATGCTGAAAGGAGACAAGGGCCTTTTCCCAAATAGGCAGAGAAAGAAAACCTTCTCCTGAATTTTAGCCTCCTAAATTGTTGGAAAAAAAATTCTGTTTGCTCAGTTCCTCCTTTGTAGTACTTCTCTCATAACAATAGTTGATAACTAAGACAATAATGGGCAATAAAGGGGAGGTCAGCAAAAGCCACCACGGCAAAAGGAGTTGCTGTGAAGAGAATGAGGGTGAAGGGCAGCAAAAATAAGTGTTACTGTGTAGACAATCTTGTCGTAACAATAATCGACAAATACATACACAGATATCCACTGGAGCTGAACAGGAATGGGAAGGCAAATGGGATGAATCCATAGATCTGCAAAGGTTTAACAAAGGTTATTTTGACACATATACTTGTATGTGTTTCAAATATATCCATGAATTGAGTCTTTCTTGATCTCTTTTGTTGCTGTCATTGGAGTTTCTGTTTGATCTTCTTTATATGAATCCATGGTGGTAACCCATTGCGACCGTAAGTAGATGAATAGTTCCTTAGAATTATGGCAGGGGAGGGGAGATGATAATAATGCATATAAGATTTTTCAGAAAATGTTCTAAGATGTATTGTGGTGACAATTGCACAATTCTTTGAATATATTTAAGCCATTGAGTTGCAGGGCACACAAATTATATGCCCATAAAAGTGTTAAAAAGAAAAAAGCAGATGAGCCCGTTAAAGTACAATGTAGTAACAATGAAATATGCAACTTTCCTCTAGTTCTCAAATGCTTCTTCCCACCCATTATCATGCTTCCAATTCTACCAGACAAATCCAGCTAGAACGGGGGTATAAACTGGAGTTGGAAACATGGGCGATTTAGGATAGATGATCCCTCAGGACTAGTGGTGGGAGCGGTGATACTGGGAGGGTGGAGAGATGGTGGAATAGAAAGGGGGAACCAATTTCAGGGATCTACATATAACCTCCTCTCTGGGGAACGAACCACAGGGAAGGGAGTAAAGGGACACATTTGACAGTGTACAATATGAAAAAGAAATAACAATTTGTAAATTATTAAAGGTTCATGGGGGAAGGGGGAAGGGAAATATGGGGAGCTGGTACTGGGGGCCTAAGTGGAGGGAGGATGTAGTGAGAGTGATGATGGCAACAAATGTGCAAATGTGGCCTGCATTCAACTGATGGATGTATAGCTTATACCAAGGGCTCAAGTAGAACATATTTGGAAATGAATATATCAACATGTGTGCAAATATGCTTGATACAAATGATGTGTTGAATGATATAAAAACTGTAAGAGCCCCCAATAAAATTATTTTATAAGAAAAAAGCAAACATATCCACGAACATGGTAGAGCATGCAAGGTGCACAGTTCTGAAAACATCTTCACTTTAACCAAACACCTTGGGGAATGAGCCTTTGGGTCTGATGACTTAGGACCATAGTCTTGGTGGACCCGAAAAAAATTGGCATAGCATAGTCCATAAAGACAATGTTCTGCATCCTACTTCGGTGAATAGTGATTTGGGTCTTAAAAGTTTAAAGTGGCCATCGAACATGCAACTATTGGTCTCTTCCCATCTAGAGCAAAAAAAAAAATAGTTAATAAAATCAAAGATGCAAAAAAAATTTTTTTAACTAAAAAAAATCAGATGCAATGAAGAAATTAGTCCAAGCACTAAGGGGCCTTGTGAAATCTATGCCCCTGAAGCCAGAACTCAATGTGTTCCCCAGCTACGACTGCTGGCCAATCTGATAGAGATCCCAATTGACGCTCCTGGTGGGCACAAAAATGGAACAAAGTTCAAAATATAAAAGACCAGGCTTACGGATATGATAAAGACTAATGGAACCCTCGGGGTTAGATACTCTTTGGCCTAAGGACTGAACTCACCCCTGTGACTCAATTTCCAAGCAAACCATTAGAACAGCAGTTCTCAACCTGTGGGTCGCAACCCCTTTGGGGATCGAACGACCCTTTCACAGGGTTTGCCCAGTTCATAACAGTAGCAAAATCACAGTTATGAAGTAGCATCAAAAATAATTTTATGGTTGGGGGTTCACCACACCATGAGGAACTGCATTTAAAGGGTCATTGCATTAGGAAGCTTGAGAACCACTGAATTAGAAGGTATACAAAGGGACCAGTAACAACGGGAAGCACCCACTCATCAGAGCAACCAACCATATGTGATCAAAGGATCACTTTTGCCCCAGATAAAGCTCAAAAGGTAGGAGAGGACAGAAAAGAAAGACAAATGGAAAATACAAGGAGAAAGGGGAGATAAGAGGACTTTCATTATCGGAACTGCAATCAATATCACTAATCAACATGTGCATGAATTATTGAGGGGAAAACCAATTTGATCTGTAATCTTTCATCCAAATCACAATGAGAAGTTTGAAAAAGAAGAGGAAGAAAAGATGACTGTGAGAACCACCTCACAAATCAACAGGGACAGACAGGACTTGGCGCAATTAAAAGACGAGACAAGATTGGGCACAGAGCACGCAAGGAGGAAAGACTCACGGCCCAGTTCTTCATCTAAGGAAGGATTTTACACAGCTCTTGTCACAAAGCCCACATTCTGTGACACGTGCCCACACAAAGGGCCTGTTAACAATGATCTTACGGCAAACAAAGAAACATTGATAATTCAGCCAACTTGTTTATGGCTTGGAGGGGAAGATGGAAATGAGGTTCCGATGATCCTGCAAATGTACTCTGTTCCGTGGAAGAACTGGACAGCATTCGATTCCAATATCTCTGAGTTCAGAGAATCTGACACATCTTCCTTTCATCTTAGGACAATCTGCTCCCACAGATGGTTAGAAATAGAGCTATAAGATGGGACTGGGGGTTCTTCTTAGGAATGAAAAGATCCGTGTTCTTGCAGGTGCTCTGTGTAGTCCTCTCTCTGGACTCAGCTTGCCAGGTTCAAATTCCAACTCCAGCATTTCTGAAAGTTAACTAGTATAGGGAGGAGAGAGCATAAAAACTGATTGTGATGATGTAGGTACAACTTTTTTAAATTTTTTAAAATAATTTTATTGTAGACTCATACACCTCTTATCACAACCACACATACATCCGTTGTGTTGAGCACATTTGTACATTTGTTGCCATCATCATTCTTTCTAGGTGAGCCCTTGGTATCAGCTCCTCGTATATACAACTCTTTAGGAAACATTTTAACTACCTATGAAGAAAACTACTACTTTAAAAAACTACTTTCAAGAAAGAAAGACAGTAAACCAAACTTGATCTATGGTTACCACTGGTGAAGGAGGAAGAGCTGTTGCTTACGGGCCATTGAGTTTATGTTCATGAAAGCAGAATGATTTGGAAAAGGATATCAATAATGGTTTTGCAATAGGAAGAATATAAACTATGGCACTGAATTATATCCATAGAAGATATTGAATTGGAAAATGTTTTTTTTTGGGGGGGGGGGGCATCACTGCTCTCTGGTGGTGGGAGTAGGAGGCCCAGCCCCACTGCTGGAATTGAACCTCAGTCCCAGTGGGCCACAGTCCCGCGCACAACCACTACGCCACCAGGGCTCAGCCCTGGAAAATGTTTTTATGCATACTTTGTCACAATTTTTTTAATTGCATGACTACAAGGAAGAAAAATGTTCTAGAATTGATTATACTGATGATTGTACAACTATTCTTGATATGATTGATTACTAAATCATATGACATGTGAATGAAGTGCCAACAAAACTGTTAAAAAGAAAGTTAAGGAGCCCATAGTTAGATTATATTCCTCATTAACAACTGCATTTAAAATATAAATACATCAATTTCTCATCATCAGGATAATGGTTCAAAATCAAGTAATATATTTTTAAAGCCTTATGTGACACATAGTAAGCTCTTAATAACTATTATCATGCAGTAGAGAGATTTAACTGATGCCTCATGGTGTGAGACCAGTGAAAATAGGGGACATTTGAGCAAAAGGGGACATTGAGCTGGCTCAGCATCAGAAATACATTTTAGTAAATAACACCGTAGATAGCAATCAGTGTGTGCCTGAGAAACATTGAATGAATGAGGGAGAAAAAAAAACAATGAATTTGAATTTCAGAGAATGGAAGGATGACATCAGGAAGGCACAAGTTTCTCATCACTGGATTATTTCAACAGATGCTTGATGGCCGCTTGAGACAAATATTAGTAGAAACTTAAGGGTAGCTGGGAATAACTCTGAGAAGCTTTGCTATTAGAAGTGTAGCTCTGAGAAGCATGGCCATGTTGACTTTAGGTTCTAGTGCGCTCCTGTGCAACATATGCTCTACTGATGGTAGAGCTGGAGGATTCTCAACCTTTCTAAACTCAATGTCCCCCAAGATAAAAAAAAAAAAGTAAGGGGTATAAAACCTTCAGCCATGCTCACTTGATGAGCAACATTTCTGAGAACTTTCCAGCAAATGCAAAAACATTTATCATCCCCATCCAAGCTATGTTGACCCCTCCCATGAGGAATATGCGACAGAAAGAGGATGGCACTAAAGATACAGATGGGGAGAGTGGTTGGTCTGTCCTGTCCACATAAAAACAGACTAAGAAGGAAAGAGAGAGTGTAGACCTCATCCTGGCCCATCAAACCTCAAAGGTGAGGCTCAGGGCAGCCAATACACAGAGAGGACCATAGGGCTGGCCCCAGCTCAAGGCATACCATCCCCTCACTGACCCATAGCACTACAGAGGACAACACTGGAGACACAGGGTGGGAAGTGAGTCCTGTCTGACCCCCCCCAAAACCACCACCCCACAGTGGAGCGAATCATGAAGAGATCATAACAGATCAGCAAAGGGAGCAAATGTATGAAGTGCCTGAAGAATTCCCAAAAATAGACTTTGATAGGGGGAGGTGGGTAGTACTTGACACCTCACCTGACATTGCGGGACATTCACAAAGGTCAACAGATAGACCTGGAACTATGTAAAGGCTTTTCCCTTTTATTTATTTATATCACATGTCTATCTATATAAAAATAAGCAGGATAAATAATCCCCAAGAGAAAACAACAGAACTGATGGTTTGGGCACAGTAGGTGACATTGAAGAGGAAGCGGTGGGGGAAATAGAACAGTGAACCAAGAAATTCAAAGTTCAGGAAAACATCAAGGGATCTAAAATTGACAGTGAAGATAGTGTAGAGTGTCTGGTGGTGTTTGATCAATTGCAATGTATGCTAGGGGAATCACTGAGAACCAAAAAAAGGGTGAACATAATGGTGGGGCAGGAGAAAAGTACAAGGAAACAGAGAGGAAAAACTAGGAGGTAAAAGCTAGACATAGAGGTATAAATATAGACATGTATGTATCATATATGCTTAGGTAGAAGGCAAATTTCTCAGCACATTTTTATGCAGCTTTGTGGTAAAATTAGGTGCCTTGACTGATATTCAGTTCTGTTACACTTGAGTATATATGGTATGTAAATATATTAATATATAAAGATAGGGAAATTGGTCTATGTATATATATGTATACGTTAAAGCACGAAGGTACCAGATGGACTTTGGGTCTCTACTTAAGTCTTCCCTCAACACAAGAACATTTTGCTCTAATAATGTGGCACTGTGTGATGCTCACATTTACGACAAAATCACTGAAGAAGAGGCTGATGGTGCCTGGCTATTAAAGAATATAGTGTCAGGGGTCTTTTTTTAAAATCATTTTATTGGGGGTTTGTGCAATTTTTAATAACAATCCATACATACATCTATTGCAGCAGTTATCAATCTGGTTGTTGGGACCCCTTTGGGGGTCCAACAATCCTTTCACAGAGGTTGCCCAAGACCATATTTCTGATGGTCTTAGGAACCCAGACACTGCAGATATGCCTACATACGGGGTCACCACAACATGAGGAACTATATTAAAGGGTAACAGCATTAGGAAGATTAAGAACCATTGATCTATTGTGTCAACCACATTGTACATTTGTTGCCATCATCATTTTCAAAACATTTTCTTTCTACCTGAGCCCTTGGTTTCTTCTCATTTTTTTCCTCCCTCCCAACCCTTCCTCCCTCATGAGCCCTTGATAATTTATAAATTAGTCTTATTTTTTCATATATAACACTGATGTGACTGATGTCTCCTTTTACCCACTTTTCTGTTGCCTGTACCCCAGGAGGGAGTTATATGTCGATTGTGATTGGTACTCCTTTTCTCCCCCCACCTTCTCCTTACCCTCCTGGTATCGCTGTCTCATTATTGGTTCTGAGGGGTCTATCTGTCCTGGATTTCCTGTGTTTCCAGTTCTTATCTGTACCAGTGTACATATGCTGGTCTAGCCAGACTTGTAAGGTAAGTTTATGGTCACAATAGTGGGGGATAGGAAGCATTCAATGGAGAAAACTTTTATAATTCCACAGTGCTATACTGCATACTGACTGGCTCATCTTTTCATTGTGACCCTTCTGTAAGGTGATGTCCTCTTGTCAACAGATGGGCTTTGGGCCTCCACTCTGCAGACTCCCTCATTCACAATGATATGATTTTTTGTTCAGAGTCTTTGATGCCTAATACCTGATCCAATCAACACATCACCACACAGTCTGGTGTGCTTCCTGCATGTAGACCTTATTGCTTCCCAGCTAGATGACCCCTTATTTATCTTCAAGCCTTTAAGATCCCAGACATTATATCTTTTGATAGCTGCAAACCATTAGTTTTTCTTACCACATTTGCTTATGCACACATTTTGTCTTAAGTAAGTGTGTCGGGAAAGTAAGCATCACAGAGTGCAAGGTTATTAGAACAAAGTGCTCTTGCATTGAGGGAGGACTTGAGTAGATACCCCAATGTCCATCTTCTACCTTGATACTATACCTATAAATATATATACATAGATCTATTTCCCTGTTATTCTATGTAAATATGTTTACATATATACATGCCTGTATTTAGACCTCTATAAATGCCCTTTACCTCTTGGTTCTTTCCTCTACTTCAGTGGTTCTCAACCTTCCGACTGCCATGACCCTTTCACACAGTTCCTCATGTGTGGTGACCCCACAACCATAAAATTATTTTCTTTTCTACTTCATGACTCTAATTTTGCTACTGTTATGAATCGGGCAACTCCTGTGAAAGGGTCATTCAGCCGAGAAAGAGGTCCCAACTCACTGGTTGAGAACCGCTGCCCTATTTCCCTTTTTTTTTACTATATGTGCTACTAAAGGGAGCACAGTTCTATCTCCTTTTACTTTCCTCTTGTCCCACTGCCATGTCCCACCTTCATTCAGGTCTCAGTAATTCCTCTCCATTACATTGCCCTTGATCAAACCCTACCAGGCATTCTACGGCCTCCTCACAATCGATTTTAGATCACTTGTTCTATGAGGTCTTAAAGGCCTGAGGTTCAGCAAGTGCCCATCTAGCCAGGAAGGCTGTGTGATCGTGCGGTAGCGAAAGGATCAGGTATCAGAAAATCAAAAACTAACAACCATATCATTATGAAGCAGAGGTGTCAAAGTGGAGACCCAAAGCCTATATGTTGATAACTACATAGCAACCACAGGACACAGAGCATTTCTCTAGTTCTTTAATGCTTCCTCCCCACACTGTCATGCGCCAGTCCAAGTCACAAATCCTGCTGGACTGGCATATGGACGTGGGGACAGATAAGAACTGTAGACACATGGAATCCAGGATAGATGGACCCCTCAGAAACAGTCATGGGACTAACAATTCCATAAGGGTCTGGGAAGGGAGCTGGGGAAAGGGAAAAAGGGGTAAAGGACACTGAAAAGAGTGATGGGTCCCACAAGGGGGGCAAATAACAGAAGTTTGGGACAAGGGATACATCAAAAGGTATAAAATATGAAAATATATATATAATCTATTAAGAATTGAAGAGGGTGGTAGTGTGGGCAGGAGGCAATAAAGCGAAGGGAGAAATAAAGGGGGCTCAAGTAGAAAGAAAATGTTTTTAAAATGCGGATGACAGCACCTGTACAAGTTCACTTGATAAAATTGATGTGTGAATTGTTATAACTGTAAGAAGCCCCTAATAAAATGATCGATAATAATTATAATAAAGTGGCAATTCTTTCTCCAACCAACCAGCTGTTCTTTTGTCTGCTCCTACATGCTTTGCCTCAATCCAGGTGCTCTGAGGCTTTGTTCCTGGTGCAATCCTTGGCTCCATCCCTTTCCCTGAAGGTCACACTGGTTACTAAACCAGTCTCCGGAATTAGCCTAAGGCAACCAGTTCTTCTACCCTGCACAGGTGCCAAAATCATCACTTGCTCAAAAACACTTTTGTGTGCACAGTGTATAAGAGACAATGAAGTCCTGGATTTGCTCATCTTAGGCTCCACCAGGAACAGAAATGAAGTCTATTCTGATCTTCTCCCTCTTCAGCTGCTTCTTTGCAGCTCCTGAGGCCAAAATAATGTCCACCTGTGAGCTGGCCCGTGTACTAAAGGCCCATGGTATGGATGGTTATCATGGCTACAGCTTGGCCAATTGTGAGTATGAATTCTCCATTCATCCACCCATTCTTTATGTCTCTGCCTAAAGAGGCCCTTTTCCCCAACCAAGGATCTTTCTCCTCTTTCACTCACGATTTCCTCACCTAACAGAGAACTTGGGTAATTCAGAGTTACTCCCAGTCCCTGGAATGTTCACCCTGTCTCCACCCTCTTTGCTCTGTAATTCCTACCTGATCCTCCCTCTCTCTCTCTACACCCAGGATTGTCCTATCTATAGTGGACTTTTCTGCTGCTTATCTCCAAATTAACCATCTCATCCCAAAGCCTGGAGTATTTCCTTGGCTGGAAATACTTCCAGAGGCTAACCTAAGGTAAAGTGGCCAGATTTTAAGTGGGACACCATTGACCAGGGGGTAGGGGAGTTCTTGATTAAAATTTTGGTCAATATGGAGCAACTAAGATTTTCATAGAATGCAAAAATAGTATTGTAATATATTTATTTTAATTTTAAAATGCTACAGGACGTTGTTAAATTGTTAAAAAGTGGGACGTCTGGTCACTTTAATTAAAGGCTTCTTTGTTTATAGCCAGGATCATCATTTTCTCCCACATCTTTTTTAATCCAGATCTCTGGAGCACAATAAGCATAGCCTTCTAGTCCACCCTCCCTCCTTCTTTCCCCTACCAGACTGTCTTCATCCACAAAGGAAAAAAAAAAGAGGAACTGAAACCAAGGGCTCAAGAAGGAAAAAATGTGTTGACAATGTTGAATGTAAACTTGAGAAGAGGTTATAAATAAATAAATGTCATTGAGACAACTGGGACCCACGGTGATCCTACAGGACAGGATGGTACTGGTCCCTAGGGTTTCTGAGAAGGTAAATCTTTACAGACGCATCCTCATCTTTCTCCCAAGGACCTGGTGGTGGGCTTGAACCACTGACCTTGTAGTTAGTAGCCCATGGCATAGCACACTCTCCCAGCCTCGCTCTTGTGGCAAAGGAGGTGAGAACATAACAAAGGTGCAGAAAGACTGAGACTCTCGTCATTCATCTTACATGGAAAAGCACATTAAACTAGTTCCATTCCCCTTGGCTTTCTTCATTCCAAAGGAACTTTATCATCAGCCCTAACAATGGTTCTCCTGAACTGCCATCCTCGGATTTATCCTCCATGACCTCTCCACCTCTTCTCTTCAGTATACCTCGGAATACAGGGCAAAAGTGAAGTTCTTTTTTTTTTTTTTCAATGAAAAGATTTTTTTTTTAGGACCTCACTGCCCGGGTGGTGGGAGTAGGAGGCCCAGCCTTTGCCCCTGTCGAGGTGGAATTGAACCTCCATCCCAGTGGGCCGCAGTCCCGCGCACAACCACTATACCACCGGGCTCAGCCAAAAATATGATTTTAATGAGGGCTCTGACAGCTCTTATAGCAACCCGTACATCAATTGTATCAAGCATATTGTGCTTCTGTTGCCATCATTATTTTCTAAACATTTACTTTCTATTGAGTCCTTAGTATCAGCTCTTCTTTTTCTCTCCCTCCTCCTCCCACCCTTGTGAACCCTTGATAAATTATTATTATTATTATTTTCACACCTTACACCAACCACTGTCTCCCAGCCCCCTGGTTTCTGTTGCTCATCCCCCTGGGAAGGAGGGGTGTGATTGTGCTGCTCATTGTAATCTACTTCCCCCATGCTCCTCTCCTCTTCCCACCTTCCCTCTACCCTCCTGGTATCACTACTTCCATTCCTCTTCCTGGATTCCTTCTGCTGTGAGCTCTCATGTCTTATCTGTACCGGGGCATATGCTCTGGTCTAGTCTGCAGGGAAAGGCAGGACTGGGGTCATAATAGTGAGGCTGAGGAAGCCTCAAGGAACCAGAGAACTATTGTGTGTTTCTTCCGTGCTATCCTGTGCCCTGGTTGACTCACGCCTTCCTTGAGACCCTTCTAAGAAGGGATATCTCACTGTCTACAGATGGGCTTGGGGTCTCTTCTCCAACCTCCCTCATTCTCAACAATATGGTTTGTTTGTTTCTGTCTGCTGATGCCTGTTACCTGATGCCATTGAAAACTCATGATCACACAGGCTGGTGTGCTTTTCCATGTGGACTTGTTGCTTCTAAGCTAGATGGACACTTGTTTAACTTCAGGCATTTAAGACCCCAGATGCTATCTCTTTTGATATCTGGGCACCATCCTGTTTCATCATCACATTTGCTTATGCACCCATTTTGTCTTCAGTGATTGTTCGGGGAGGGTGAGCATCACAGAATGCCATGTTGTTTGAACAAAGTGCTCTTGCGTTGAGGCAGGGCTTGAGCAGAGGTCAAAAGTCCACATACTTCCTCAATGTATTGCCATATAAACAGCTCTAATTTTTAAATCATCTTATGGGGCTCATACAGTTCTTATCACAATCCATACATACTCATTGCGTCAAGCATATTGGTAAATATGTTGCCATCATTTTCAAAATATTTTCTTTCTACCTGAGCCCTTGGCATCATCTCATTTTCCCCCTCCGTGGTCCCCCTCCCCTCATGAACCCTAGATAGTTCATCCTTTATTTTCTTTCATGACTTCCACTGACTGATGTCTTCCTTCATTAACTTTTTTATCGATAGATCATTGTGATCAATTCCTCATTTCTACTCCCACCTTACCATTACTCTCCTGATATCACTACTCTCATTGTTGGTCTTGAGGGGTTTCCCCATCCTGGAATCCCTGTGTTCCAACCTCTTTATTGATGCTCGAGTACATGCTCTGCTTTAGCTGATTTGTAAGGTAGAATTGGGGTCATGATAGTAGGGAGGAGGAAGCATTAAAGAACTAGAGGAGAGTTGTGTGATTCATTGGTGCTATACTCTACCCTGACTGGCTTGTCCCTGCCTTATGACCTTTCTGTAAGGGAATGTCCAATTGTCTACAGACGGGCTTCGGGTCTCCACTCTGCACTCCCCTCATTTACATTGATAGATTTTTTGGGGGGGAGGGTCTGGGTCTTTGATGCCAGCTAGCTCACCTAACCGCCACCTCATAATCACACCGGATGGTGTGCCTCTTCCAGGTAGATTTTGTTGCTTCTCAGCTAGATAGCTGCTTATTTATCTTCAAGCCTTTAAGACCCAGACCATATATCTTTTGATAGATGAGCACCATCAGCTTTTTTCAACACATTTGCCTATGCACCCTATGTCTTCATCGATTGTGCCGGAAGGGTGACCATCACAGAGTGTCAAGCAGGTTTTCAGAACAAAGTGTTCTTAAATTGACATAGAGCTTGGGTAGAGGTCCAAAGTCCATCCACTTGCTCAATGTCTTTCCATATAAATTTATGTACATAAGTCAGTACCTCCAGTTTTATGAATTAATGTATTTATAGAAGTACTCACCTATGTTTATGTCTCTATCCATAGCTTTGCTTCTTAGATCTTTCCTTTGTTTCCTTTCAGTAAAGGTGAATTTATCTGACAAAAATGCATGTTTGAAAAAAAATGCATATTTGACTAAGATATGAAAAATAGGCTAGCAAATGACTAATTTGGTGGCTGACTGGTTACTGGGGTTTCCTGAAGCATTTGGGAAGCAAATGTCATTGTGTGGTTATTGTTGTTGGTCTTGGGTGACATCATTGGTTCTCACTCACTGCAGCCCTGCGTGGAGCCACATGAAACTGACCAGGCCTGTGCCATCCTCCCAATCCCTGTGACATTTCAGCCCCTTCTTGCAGCCATCATGTCAATCTATCCCGTGAAGGATCTTTCTCCTTTGCAACAATCCTCTGTTGTACCAACCATAATGTCCTTCTCCAGGGAAGAGGCCCCACTGATAACATGGTCAAAGCACATGAGATGAAGTCTCCCTGTCCCTGGCTCTAGGAAGCATGCTGGCCATCCCACTCCCAAAAGAGATTTGCTTGGTCTTGTGGGGGCCCAACATGCTCTTCCCCAACAGCATGATCAAAGGTATCATCACTCCTCTTGTTCACTGTACAGCTTCTCAAGCATATGAGGGGCGCTGGGGCGTTGTGGGCACCAGTCGGGCTGCGATCCGCATGGCAGCTGCTGGAAACCACCAGGAAACACTCGGGATAAAGATTGGACTGTCTCCTCCTGCTAACAGTCTCAGTCTCAGAAACCCACTGGGGTGTCGCTGCGAATCACCATCGACAGTGACAGCTTCATCCAGCAGCAAGGTTGGGCCTCCTACTCCCACCACCAGAGGGCAGTGATGCCCCAAAAACAACCAAAAAAATCACAAAGACATTGATAACGTCAATGCTTGTCTCTGTGGAGCAGGAGGAGGCTCGTTGGTCCAGCTGTGAGGATTTTTGCTCTTTTTATGTTAAAGGGTGATCCACACTGGAAATTGCGATTTTTCATCTTTTTTTTAGTTTTTTTAGGCATCACTCCCCTCTGGTGGTGGGAGTGGGAGGCCCAGCCTTTGCTCCCGTGGAGCTGGAATCAAACATCCAAGCCAGTGGGCCACAGTTCCGTGCACAAACACTACGCCATCAGGGCTCAGCCCCAGCAATCTTTCATCTTTATCAGCAAAGACTCTCATAAAGATCAGTAAGTCCTCTTTGCTTCCAACAAGTAAATTTGCGTGGAACAGTTTGCTCATGAACTTTCCTCTAATCTTGGCACCAAGATCATCTCCCTATAGTACAGCTGCTCAGATGATTGACTCAGTCACTGATGAAATGAGCAGAGTGAAAAAACACCTCTATCAAGTGCAGTGACACACAACTTTCCTGTTTTTAAGGCATGCATTAACCCCTTTTTCCACATGAATGATTATCTTTCAACCATGCAAAAGCCAAAAGGAAGTATTCTGGAATTCCCATTCTTCACAATGTTATCCATAATTTACCAAGCCACACAGTCAAATGTCTTCCTGTAGCCAATAAGCTGCAGGTAAACATGAGGTGTTCTCTGCTTTCAGCCAAGATCTCAGGGACATTAACAATAATATCTCATCTCTTGCCCTCTCCCGAATCCAGATTGCCGTTTTCTGTCTGTATACTGTTTTTTAATTATCTTCAGCAAAATTTTACTTGCAAATGTATTGTTCACGGGCCCTGTATTCTCTTGGATTATCTTCCTTAGTAATGGGCAAAAATATGGAACTCTTCCAGGAGGTCACCAGGTCACCTTCCAAATATCTTGGCCATATGAGCGTTTCCAGCATTGCATCCATTTGCTGAAGCAGCACAGTTGCTATTCAATCCATTCCTGAAAGCTTGCTTCTCATGATTACCTTCAAGGTAGGTTGTGGTGGTTATAGACTCTGCTTTCACGTTGAGAGGATTGAGCGAGAGGGGGTGGAGTTTGGCCTGTCGGTCAGGTCATGGCTTGGTGATCTCATGTAGAAGTGCTGAGGAGATGAATGGCTTGCTGGGACACAAGCTCACTCCCTGGGAGACATTGCAGCTGATGAGCCACGTGGAGCCCCCTGCCAGCACTGAGAAGCTTACGAGGCCACTGCACCCACAAAATTCCCCACCCATGGGCCTGCTTACAACGCCACTGCACCCACAAAATTCCCCACCCACGGGCCTGCTTACAATGCCACTACACCCACAAAATTCCCCACCCATGTGCCTGCTTACAACGCCAATGCACCCACAAAATTCCCCACCCACTGGTATGCATTCAGCATCATTACAAGTGTTTTGTGTGTCTGAACAGGAATATATCGATTGGTATGAAACATATGAGCTAATATCAGACAGATGGATTTGAACTAGACTGGGCTGGGATGTTGTCTCAATGTTTAATTGCTCTTATACATCAAGCTCTTCCTTATACACATGTGAGTTTCTCTATGCATTTGGTTCTCTAGTCAACCCAGACTTACACAGAAGTTGAACTTCTTCCTTTAGTACCCCCAGTTCTTGATCAGTTCTTGACACTTCAGGAAGTATTCTGAAATGGTTGAGTGTCAACCAGGTATTTTTGTTACAGGGACCCTGTATTTCTTTCATTTTTTTTGGATGACCTCTGAATCCTTCAATCTTTTTTCCATTGACTCTTTCAGTATTGCTTCCTTTGGTGAACTAATTACTGCATAGTACTGGGAATAGGCAGTAGATTGTATATAACCTAATACATAGCCTCAAAGTCACCTAACTTTGACCTTTTATTGACTGTCATTGCTAGTAACTGTATCTCTTCACAAGCAGGTCTTTTCTTTCCCATGGATTACTGTGTGGCCTCTCACTGTGAAGGACTCTCCCTTTTTTTATCCATACCCTATGTTCTCTGTCATATAGGGATCTGCTTGGTGAAACATGAAAGTAACTTCAACACTCGGGCCTTTAATGGGAAAAATGCCAATGGCAGCAGCGACTATGGGCTCTTCCAGCTGAACAATAAATGGTGGTGCAAAGACAACAAACATCCCTCCAAAAATGCCTGCAACATACATTGCAAAAGTAAGGACTCCAACCCCTCTGGTGGACGGGTGAAGTGAAAACTGTGGTTGGAGTGGTGATGGTGGTTATTGGGTGTGATTGAGTCAGCTCTGACCCACAGCACCCACACACAACAGAGCAAACCCTGCCCAGCCCGGCGGCACCCTCACGATCATGATCTCTCAGGTCCATAAGATCCTGGGTGCCTTCAGGAAGGACCTGTGTTCAAAGATAGACTCTAAGGAAAAGCAAGAAAACCTAGACAAGATGAATGGCAAACCCAGAGAAAAGGTCTAGAGATGAGATTCCTGAATCCCAAGACGCAGCTTCCTCTAAGAACTTTCCTCAAACCATGATCCAATTAAAAACAAGAAAATGAATCTTTCCTCCCTACTCATCCACTTTTCCTTTCAGAGTTTATGGATGATAACATCGAGGATGACATCCGCTGTGCCAAGAGAGTTGTGAAAGATCCTAACGGGATGTCGGCCTGGTAAGGGGGAATTGAGGACAGTGAGCCCTACTACACAGGGGTGGGTCTGCGTAGTACCTGGGCTGGCAGAGCAACACCTGTGCTGTGAGGATTTATTTCTCCTTGGATGGGATCAAGATTAATCTCCAGAGGCCGAAATGAGGCACAGTATATTATAATGCCTTCACCCTAGGAATCGCTGGAGTGGCCACCCATGTGTTCTAAATTCAGGGAGACATATATATTGATAAGAGAGTGTTTTAAAAAGAGGGAGGAGGGGCTGAGCCTCGGTGGCGTAGTGGTTGAGTGCGGGACTGCTGCCCACAGGGCTGGCGGTTCAAATCCACCAGCAGCTCTCCAGGAGCAAGACTGGGCCTCCGACTCGCACCAGAGGGCAGCAATGCAAAAAAAAAAAAAAAGAGGGGGGGGAGTTTTATATAAAGAGCAATTATACATTCAAAAAACATCCCAACTCAGTCCAGTCCAAGGCCATAAGTCTGATATTAACCCATATGTCTGATGCTAAACACATGTCATGAAGCCAAATACAGGATAATCACAAGCCAATAAATTGAAAGTCTTTGGATCCAGTGGCATTGTAAGCATGTCAGCACTGGTTGGGACCTCTCTGTGGCTTATCTGGCTTCAGGGGTCTGCTTGTTCCATGTGGCTTCTCCGACCAGGGCACTAGGTACTTCCATGTGTCTGGTCAGAAATGTCTCACATGGAGGTCAGGCTTGTCAGTCAAGAGTCTCCAAGGGAGAAAACTGAGAGAGACAGTATCTCCTGCCTCCGAGAAGGAAGCATCTGATTTCCCAGAATTCTCAGGAGGCCATGCCCACACACAGGTTTCATTAACTGGCTTCTGATTGACAGGTTACACTCCACCCCTACACTCTTAATGCACAAGCTAACACCAGAGTACGTGACTACCACAATGGACAGGGCTACCCCAACCAGCCACTCCAACATTCCCTGTCTGCCAAGCCCATCCCTGATCTCGGTTTTCTTTCTCTTTAGGGTGGGCTGGGAAAATCACTGCAAAGGCAAAGATTTATCCAAATACCTGGCTGGCTGTAAACTCTAAGAGTGGACTTCAGTGGACTTCTGAGAAGTCTCTGGAAGACACAGCAACTCCTGGACATTCCTGGAGGTTCTGAATCTTCCCCCATGTGTGCCTCCAAAATAAAAACATACACAAGCACACCTGTCTTGAGTCGCATGCGTCAGAGCTGGGTCATGAGGGAGGATTGCTGCAGACACACCTGTTGAAAATCATCTCTCCAGGCCTATGCCTGGGGGTTCCTGAAGTTTTCTATTATCTCCTCTGGAAACATAGCTAAGGAAAACCCTTGTCTGAGGCCGTCGGGAAGGTTCCAGATATCAGCTCTTAGGTCATTCAAATAAGGGAGCTGGTCAGCCTTATTTCCCATCCCCAGAAAGGAAGGCTGAAGGTGAAACACATGAAAACTGTGGGGAAATGTCTATCCAGACATGGGGGACATCAGAATGACGATGTTGGTTCCTGTAGGTATATAAGCTACTGAAGGCAAAACCAAAGGGCCCAAGCCCACTGCCATTAAATAGAGTCTTTCAAACACTTACCAACCCAATACAAGGTTTCACTGACTGTAAGTCTTTATGGGAGCAGATTACCTCATCTTTCTTCCAAAGAGTGACTGGTAGTTCATAGCCCAATGCTTATCCTGTGCTGTCACCACCAGGATTCCTAGCTGCTGTGACAGAATTCCAAAAGCATGGGGAAAGTAATTTGTCTATCGCAAAACAGTCAAAGGACAGAGAGATAGGTCCCTTTGTCCCCCAACTCAGAACCTCAGGTTCTTTGCACCAGGCCCTGCACCCACGCTCCTCACAGTGTGATCCTAGATCAACAATGGGATCACCAGGGATCTTGTTAGAGCTACAGACCTTGAGTTCTCTGCAGCCACTGAAGCCTTCTTCAATGTTTTCAGTGAGTTCTCCAGGAGGGTCTCAGGCACAGAAAAATCAGAGAAGGCCTCCCCTAGAATACTGTCCTGCTCTGCCTGGACACGGCTGGCTGGAAGGCATTTCTTCATCCCACTGTGTGGCTAGGGCATCAAGGGAGCAGCAGCACACAGGCAATGTTCCAAAACTCTAGAAGACACGTGGCTGAAGACACATGGTAAGAATCTAATCACACAACCATACCTAGGGGCAAGGGGCTTGGGAAAGAGTGCCCAGCAAGGTAGCCATAGAACAGCAGAAATTCTATGGAAGATGGGATGCAATCATTTTGATGGGCCTCGGGCAGATTATGCTATGACAAAGCACTTAAAAAAGTGGATTGTACATACATTCCTGTAGCATTCGTATGTTCAAGCATGACTGATGGGGTAGATCCCAGGGACGGTATTTTGGAGTCCACCACCCCTGTGGGCACAGTTAAGCACACAATGACTAGCTGAAAGGTTGGAAGTTCAAACCTGCGCAGAGAGAAGTACCTGGGAGACAGGGACGATGATCTGCTCCCCAAAGATCACAGCCTTGAAAGTCTGATGAGGCGGTTGCACTCTGCACATTAACGCTTTCCGGGAGTCAATATCAACCCAAGGGCAACCAACACCCTTTCCTTCCATGCATCTGGCCAAAAACGCAAACCACTTCTCTCACCCTCCTGGTCCCTCTTAGGTGAAAAAAAAAAAAGCACATCATTCTCTCGATGAAATTCTCACCTCTTTTCTGGACCTCACCACCATGTTTTATAAGCAATGAAAGATCCACTAAGGAACAAAAACTTTGGAATGTACTGTCTTTTGACTCGGAGCCTCAACTGAAATTGAAACTAAATTTTAAAAAAAACTTCCTATTCAGCCTTCTAATACAGTATCCTTTAAGGTTATGAAGCACTTATAAAGACTAGATTTTATGTGAGCCTGCCACCACTCTGAAAATCCCTAAGTGGCATCAGCAAATTCCTCAAGTGAACGATACACAACTGCTAGCCTTAAAGTTAAAGGATTGAAAAAAAATTATTAAATTAAATTAAAATGTTCTAGCTTGGAAGTCACTCTGTGGTGCCATGGAAGAATGGCCTGGGCACCAGTGACTCTAGGACTACAGCCAAGAAAAACCCATGGAATGGTTGTACAACTACAAGGGGTTGCAAGGATTCTCCATAGCAAGCACCAACATCACCTAGTGTGCGTCCCAGGCAGACACCAACAGTTAATGGCATGGTCGCTAACTAAACAATTCGAGGTTAACTACCCTCAGAAAATTTACTAGAAAAGTCTGTCAATCTACTTACCAAAAATCAGCCATCAAAAACTCTAGTGCACAGGGGACAGAGCTCGGGCCACCACAGCGAGCAAGGGGCATAGGTCTCCTTTCCGGACTGTGGCTTTAACTGCCTAACGGCTCCTGCAGCTGCCCCTGCCAGGTAGCCCCTCATGGCTACCATCCCTGCTGCTGCTACAACTACTGCCTCAATGCCTTCTCATGTGTCTATGATCTCTTCCTCTAACAATAACATTTGTGGTATGTCTGAGTACATTTCCTACACTTCAGTGGAATAAAAAGGGTTTCCTCACTCTTGAAAGATTGCAGCATGCTGTCTATTGTGCCCTGGTGGCCATAACTAGCCACTGCAGCCATGTTGATGCCGCAACTCGGACCAAAGTCCAAAGCTTGAAGGCACATCTTGGCCCAGATCTTGAATCTGGCTTTGTGTCCAGCATTTTACTTTTCTTTTTCCTGTTTTCCTTTTACCTGTTTTTGGTAACCACAACACATCATGCTACAGAATCAAGTCTACAAAGATTTATGAACGTCTTTTTCTCTAGCATTACTCAGAACCCACCATCTACAGGATGAGACTGATGTCATCACAGGGCTTATATACAAGAGAAAATCAATTAAACTATCCAACTTTGAGGAAAAGGACAGAATCATGAGAGCAGCAGGGGGAAAAAAGGCAATCACTTATCAAGGCTCCCAAAAAAGGAAGATGCTCAGACCGATCAGTGGGTACTATGAAGAAGAGTAGAGAGGGAAGCAACCTATTCCAAAAATTGAAGGAAAACAACACAAACCCAGACAACCATACTCAGCCAAATCATCTATCCAGACACGGAGAAATAAGAGGTGGACAAATAAGAGTCTTTCCAGACAAGGAAAAACTCAAAGACTATATTAGAAGAAGCCCTACAAAAGATCCTAACTGACCCACAATGGGCAGAAGAACGACATTCACCAAGCAGAAATAAGATACTCACACATAGAACAACCCCACCCAGAGAGGATCAAAGAGAAAAGAGCAGGCACGACAGCATTGGCTTAAGGGTAGAAAGAAGTCAAGAATCACACACACACACATACACACACATCACACTGATAAGAAAGAGAGGGAGGGACTCACGCAACACAAAAGGTGTAAGATGACAAGTGTCTATAGTAATACATGCACACCTGAGAAAGGAAGAGCGTCTCATGATTGATATGCTGGCACACAATTCACAACAACTAGAGCAGAGTCAGTAGGACAATCCTCCTAATAGCAAAAGAAAAGAAATAATAAAAATCAGGGCTGAGATTCAGGAAAGGGAAAATAAAACTATGGGGGGGAAATTAATGCTGCTAAAAGTTGGTTATTTGAAAGGATAAATAGAATTGACAGATCCCTGGCAAAACTAAACAAAGAAAGGAGGGTACAAATTCCAAAAGCAAGAATGGGGGATGAAAGAGGGGACATTACAACAGACCCTAAAGAAATAAAAAGATAATTACACAGTGTGAAGATGGATTGTACTCCAATGAATACAACAACTTGGAACACATGAACAAATTCTTAGAAAAACAACCCTTCCCTAAACTATTCCCAATGGACGTCAAGAATCTCAACAGACACATAACAATAGAAGAAATAGACCAGGTTATCAAGGGATTACCAACAAAAAAATCCCCTGGACCAGATGGCTTTACAGGAGAATTATACAAGCATTCAGGGAAGAACTGACACCAAACCTACACAAACTCTTCCAAAATATAGAAAAAGGCAGCAAACTCCTGAACACCTTCTATGAAGCTAGTATAACTCTGATTCTGAACCCAGGCAAGGATCTCACAAAAATTGAGAACTACAGACCAATAGACCAAATGAACAGCCATGCAAAAATCCTTAACAAAATACAGGCAATATAATGCAAAGTGTATAAAACAAATAAGTGACCATGACCAAGTAGGGTTCATACCCGGAATGCAGGGGTGGTTCAACATACGAAAGACCATTAGTATCATTCGGCATATTGGCATGAAAAACTATAAGAACCATATGACAGAAGGACATCACCACATGGGAAGAACTGGAAAAAATTATGCTAGGTTAACTGAAACGAATGCAAAAGGAGAGATACAACATGAGTCTGCTGAGGTAAATTTAATTTAAAAAATAATACAAAAGGGGTATCGAGAAAAAGCTACTGTATACAGAAATACCTGGGGAGAGGCCCAGATAGTGTGGCAGGGGCCAGAACAAATCCAGGGCTACATATGGTAGGCAAATGGAGTGAGGGGGTGGGGGTGGGGTGGGGTAGATGGTGATGTGCAGAGGGGGAATGGAGTACTAATCCACCCAAGGGAGGCATATTGTTTATATCTCCACAGGGAAAGAGGAACCAAACATAAAGCCGGTGATCCAGGATGTGAATGCAGCGTGATGACATGGATCAGGGAACAAGTGGAGGGGTCTCAGCACACAACCCCAATCCCAACTACAGGGGAAGCCACCTCTCCACCAGGGCAGTTTGACTTGGAGGTCAGCATTGAGGCTGCAGCTTGGGGAGTGAGAGATACCTGAGCAGAGCACATAAGAACAAATGAAGGGGGAGGAAGAGAGATTGGAGTGCATCCTGACCCACCAAGCCTTCAGGAGGGTATTCTCACTCAGAACAGCCGATGCAGAGAGAGGATCATATTACCGGCCCCACTAGGAAATATGGCTTCCCACCCTGACCCAAGGCCATTTGGGGTCAACAATGGAGAAACGGGGTCAGGATTATACTCTGTCTGACACAACCACACCATGGAAAAAACTGAGCATGTGCAACAGAGAATGGAGTTCCAGATGGGGTGTCAAGGATAAACTTTGGGGCCAGGGTGTGGCACTCCACCGACTCAGCCAGGGGACACTCCTGGAGGTCGACAAACAAACCTTGAACAATTTACAGGTTTTTATATTGTTATTATATTTTATTATTTTACATGTATTTACAGGACATTGGGGTTTTTTGTTGTAATCATTGTCCTATTTTCTCGGTTGCTTCATTTTAGGATGCCTTTTTGGTACATATTGTTACCTCTGCAGGTATACCTAGATAAGATATGCTGGATGGACAGTCTGCATGCAAAATTGATGGGACTGATGGTTCCGGAACAGGGGACATGGGAGAAGGGAAGGAGGGGTAAAAGAGGTGGTGTTAACCAGCCCAGGGATAAGGGAATAACAAATGATTCAAAATCAATGATGAGGTGGGTGAGAGAAGTCCCATAGGGATTGATTAACAGTAATGTAACGGAGAGAAAATACTGAAACTCAAATGGAGGCTGAGCATGATAGTGGGACAAGAGGAAAGTAAAAGGAAATAGAGAAAAGGACTGGGTGGTAAAGGGCATTTACAGAGGTTTAAATACAGGCATGTACATAGGTGCATATATTTATACGTGACAATGGGGAGTAGATCAACGAGCATATATTTAGAGGCTTAGTAGTAGGAGAGCAGATGGACATTGGAGCTCCACTCGAGTACTTTCTCAGTGCAAGAACATTTTGGTCTATTAAATTGGCAATCCATGGTGCTCACCTTCCCAACATGATCACTGAAGACAAATGTGTGCATAAGCAAAGGTGGTGAAGACAGCTGATTGTGCCTAGCTATCAAAAGATGTAGCATCTGGAGTCTTAAAGATTTGAAAGCAAACAAGCAGCCACATAGCTCAGAATCAACAAAGCCCACGTGGATGAAGCACACCAGTGTCTGTGTGACCACAAGGTGTTGAAGGGATCCAGTGTCAGGCATCAAAGAACTAAAATTATATCATTATAAATGAGGGGATGTAGAGATTGGGGGCCCAAAGCCCATCAATAAATGAAGTGACATCGTCTTACAGAAGGGTTGCAGGGAAGAGATGAGCCAGTTAGGGTACAGTGTAGTAGCAATGAAATATGCAACATTCCTCTAGTTCTCAAATGCTTCCTCCCACCCACTATGATCTCAATTCTACCAGACAGATCCAGCTAGACCAGAGGATGTGCACTGGAGTCAGAAACATGGGGAAGTTAGGATAGATGATCCCTTAGGACCAGTGGTGGGAGTATGGAGAGATGGTGGAGTAGAAAGGGGGAACCAATTTCTGGGATCTACATGTAGCCTCCTCTATGGGGAACAGACAACAGGGTAGTGAGTGAAGGCCCACATTGTACAGTGTACGGTATGAAAAAGTAATAAAAATTTGTAAATGATTAAGGGTCCATGGGGGAGGGAAATATGGGGAGGTGGTACTAGGGGCCTAAGTGGAGTGATGTTCGAAGAGTGATGATGGCAACAAGTATGCAAATGTGACCTGTGTACAATCGATGTATGTATGGATTGTGGAGTTTATGAGTCCCCGATAAAATGATTCTTTAAAAAAAGTAAGGGGGAAAGAGGAGCTTATACCATGGGCTCAAGTAGAAAATATTTGGAAATGAATATGGCAACATGTGTATAAAAATGCTTGATTACAAATGATGTATTGAATATTATAAGAGCTGTAAAAGCCCCTAATAAGATCATTGCAGGCGGGGGGAGAGGAGGGAAGAGTAAGCATTAGGAACAAAAATAAAGATTCCATATGCAACTGTGAAAAAACACATGATAATATCAATAGATGCAGAAAAAGCATCCAACACCAACAACATCCAACACCAATTCCTGTTTAACACACTCAAGAAGACAGAAATAGAAGGGAAATTCCTCAAGACAATATAAACTATATATGAAAAATCAACAGCCAACGTGATAGTCAATGGAGAAGAGACAAACACAACCCCACTGAAAAAGGGGACCAGACGAGGATTTCCCATGTCCCCACTCCTATCTAATCAAGTAATGGAGATATTAGTTAACAGCATAAAGCAAAGAAAAGGCATCAAAGGTGTTCGTCGAGGGAAGGAGGAGGTGGAATTATCATTATTTGCAGATGATATGATTTTATATATGGAAAACCCCAAAAACTCCACAAGGGGAATATTGGAAACAATAGAGGAGTATGGCAGAGTGGAAAGATACAAGCTTAACCATCAGAAGTCCATAGGACTGCTGGACACATCGGATAAGACCACAGAAGAGATTTTTTTTTAAAGAGGCACCCTTCATAATAGCCACACACAAATTGAAATATCTAGGGATATACGTGACTAAAAGAACAAAAGATCTATATGATGAAAATTATGGAACACTATTACAAAAAAACTAAGAGTGACTTCAACAAATGGAAGAATATTCCATGCTTGTGGATTGGAAGACTCGATAAAGATGTCAGTTCTACCCAAGTCACTATATATGTTTAATGCAACTCCAATACAATGATCCTCATCTTTCTTCACAGAAATGGAAAAATGATTACCAACTTCATATAGAGAAGAGAGAAGTCCAGAATTAGCCAGAAGAAGCACACAGTGGGAGGGTGTGTTAGTCCGGGTAGACAAAAGGAACAAATTCAAGGACACGCATATCGATATAAGGAAAGGGTTTATATACAAAAGGAATGGGACATGGAGAAAGCATCCCAGCCCAGTCCAGTTCAAAGTCATAAGTCCGAAATTAACACATATGGCCGACATCAGTCTATAGTCTTCTTCTGACTCACAAAGTCACAGGGCAGTGGGTGCAGAATCCCAGTGCTGGCAGGGCACCTCGCCGCCAGGGCTCAGGGTCCATCAACAGCAAAAGCAACTCATCGCTGGCAGAGGTCTCCATCGGGCCACCCCAGCTTCAGAGGTCTGGCTCCATCAGGGCAAAGCTGTGTGCTCTCTCCGCCGGCTCCTCCAGCTTCTCGGATGCTGCCAGCTTGTCTTGTCCTTGATTAATCGTCTCTGAAACTAACTCCCAACAACTGGGGAAGATAGCTTCTCATCTTCACAAGGCAAATAGCGCGAGATTTCCGAGGAGTCTGTGGCCTTTCAGGGTCAACAATGGAGAAACAGGGTCAGGTTTATACCCTGTACGACCCAACCATACTATGGCAAAACACTAGGGTGTGCAACAGAGCATGGAGTTTCAGATGGAGTGCCAAGGATATGCTTTGGGTCCAGGTGTTGGCACTTTATCTGACTCAACCAGAGGACACTCCTACACGCGAATGAACAGACCGTGAACTATTTTCAGGTTTTTATATTGTTATTTTTTTTACTTATTTATATAGAGATATATATTGGACATTGGGGCTTTTGTTGTCATTGCTTTACTTTCTTTAGTTACTTCATTTTAGGTTGACTTTTTTGTACATATTGTTATCTCTGCAAGCTATCTCAGTAAAATAGGCTGAATGGACAGTCTGGTGGTGAAAATAACAGGACTGATGGTTCCAGGGGGGATGTGGGAAAAGGGGAGGAGGGCAAAAGGAGGTGGTATTGACCAGCCCAGGGATAAAGGAACAACAAGTAATTTAAAATCAGTGACAAGATGGATGTAAGAGGTCTGATAAGAATTGATCGAGAGTAATGTAACAGAAAGAAAGTACTGAAACCCAAATGGAGGCTGAGCATGATAGTGGGACAAGAGGAAAGTAAAAGGAAATAGAGGAAAGAACTGGAGAGTAAAGGGAATTTATAGAAGTCTAAATATAGGCATGTACATAGATGAATACATTTATATATGATGATGGGGAAATAGATCAACATGAATACATTTATAGGGTTAGTATTAGGATAGTAGATGGGCATTGGAACTCCACTCAAGTACTTCCTCAGTGCAAG